>LPNX011056626.1:0-157266 GCA_001517045.1 Pseudotsuga menziesii
TCGAAATTAGAAAAATATAGTCAAAGGAAGAATTATATCAGAAAACTATAAAAGTGTGAAGTCGCAAAATAAATGGATTCACGCCTACAGAAATCGCCACATAGAAACATATCAAAGTAAAAAGAGCAATAGATTTCTGGAGGATGGGTATCATTCTGTAACCCTTCCGTCTCAATGTCAGACTAGGACAGTAAGGATAAAAAACAATAAATATCAACATCAGGGATCTATGGTTCAATTGTTCAAAATTGTTCTTTGTAACCTCTTTTCTCCATTGCCCCTTCTATAGCAGTCCCAAATGTCAGTTCAAAGGTGTTTTATCTCAAGGGCGTTACTCTTCCATGATGCCTCAAAATTCTAGCCCTATTTTGCACTAAAACTCCAAAATGCTCATCCTTCTCTGTTGATCCTCCCTGTTGATTGGGTGTTATACTCTGCTCTGTTGCCAACACCTCAAGCAGGGCATATAACACCGATTCCTCTAAGAAAAAGCCTATACCCATTGCACAACATACAATATAAAAGCAGGAGGTTACCTTATGCTCAGAAAAATACAGAAGCAATTCCTCAAAGTAAAAGCCTAACAACAACATAAAATATGAAACGTGATGTTACATTATGTTCTCAGAAACATGTATGAATTCAGAAACCAAACCTGCAGCAATTTCTCAAAGTAAAAGCCTAAACCCATTTAACAACACACAATATAAAACAAGATGTTACATTATGCTCTGAGAAACATGGATGATTTCAGAAACCAAACCTGTGAATCGAAGCGAGACTGTATTCTGTTCCATGGAAGACTCTAGAACAAGCACACATAAGCATTCATGCAAGAATATAGAATGAAGAATACATTATACATTCGATGGATATATAGAGAAGTGCGTGTGGAGTACATTGGACCCCTGGCTCTGCAGTGAGTTGAGCTGTGCGATCTGTGTTTCCATTAGGTAGGCCAAACAGACAACCTTCTCACGGTATCCTCACTCATTCATGCAAGGCGAAGCAATTTGGAGGCAGGACCTGGACTTTCCCTCCCCGATGTGGGCAAAAACGTGAATCCTTTGGCGCCTACTTTTGGGCGCTTTTTTTTGTTTGTTTGAATGATTTTTTTTTTACTAACGTGCCGTCGGTTAAGCGACGGTATGAGATGGTTATGAGACAAGCCGTCGGTTAAGCGACGGTTATGAGATGGTTATGAGACAAGCCGTCGCTTAACCGACGCTTGTGGCCATATTTATAAAAAAAAAAGAATCTTTGTGATTTTTTGTAAGTTTAAAAAGAGAAATCCACGCGCCGTCGAAAAAAACCGTCGGATTTTGGATCGAAATGTACTAGTGCAAGTATCGTTCGCTATTAATGAACGATATTCTTCATCCATAGTTGCATCCCAATCTGGATTTCCTGAAGCTTCTACAAAAAAATTTGGATCATGATTCTCAAAAATTTGAGCCAAAACAAAAGAGGCTCCCTGAAACTGAGAATGTGTTCGACGTTGATCTCTAGGATCACCGATAAGATCACCAGCTGCTTCACATGTTGAACAAACCCATCGAGGAAGCATTGGTGTTGGTGCAACTGGAGGAACATGAGCAGGTGGAGGTGGATTTTCATCCTCACTGACATTATCAGAAACTGGATTTGGAAACCTGTCAAGGAAGTTGGAAATAGAAGAAGGCACAACCATTGAATCAGGCTCGTAGGCTAAAGATGGCACACCCACCAAGTTAGGCTCGTAGGCCAAGATATTTTCATCAAATTTAACATCTCTTCTAATGATTATATCATGAGAATATGGCTGAAGAAGTCCATAACCTTTTACCTCTTTAGAGTAGGGCCAACAAATATGCCGCTTTTCACTTTTAGGTTGCAATGCTTTCCATTTTTCATCCGAAATGTGAGGCCATGCTTCACTACCAAACACACAGAAGTGACTTACATCTAGTTTAATTTTACTCCATGCTTCTTCCGGTGTTATACCTTGTAAAAATTTAGTGGGTGTGCGATTAACTATGTAATTTGCACAATTTATGGCCTCAGCCCAATACTGAAGACTTAGTCCCTTAGATTGGATCATACAATTAGCCATTTCTTTTAAAATGTGGTTCTTCTGTTCAGCTACACCATTTTGTTGTGGTGTATAAGGAACAGTGTGTTGTTGTTGGATTCCTTGTTCAGTGCAGAAAGTAGTGAACTTTTTGTTAACATATTCTCCTCCATTGTCAGATCTTAACTTAATAATTTGATGACCAGATTGTTTTTCAACAAGGGCGTTGTAGGCCAAGAACATGTTAAATACCTCACTCTTAATTTTTAGGAAGTAAACCCAAGTGTGTTTGGAGTAGTCATCAATGAAAGTTAAGAAATATTTGAAACCAAAAAAGGAAGCAGATTGAAGAGGACCACACAAGTCACTATGCCCAAGCTCCAAGGGAACCAAGGCATGCCAAGAGGCACGTTTGTCAAAACTGTCCCGATGATTTTTTTTGAGTACACAACCGAAACAAACACCATCCTTGCAAGATATCATCGAAAGACTAGTCACCATATTGTCTTTACATAGTTGTTGCAATGAGCGATAATTTAAGTGACCAAATCGCTCATGCCAAAGTTTGCTCAAGTTATCACTATGAGCAACAAAAACTGAAAGAAAAGGTGATGATCCAAAGTTGTTAAATTTGTACAACCTGCTAATATCATCAACAGTTCTCGTAGCAAGGACATTTTGAGGATCTTTAAAATCCTTGATTACAACTTGGTGAGGTGTAAACGTCATAGTTTTACCTTCACCCAAATGAGTAATTTGATAGACTGATAATAAATTGCAGGAAATTCTTGGAACACATAGTACATCACTAAAATGACCATTTTCTACTATCCCAGATCCTACAACACTTAGAGATCTATCATCACCAACAAATATTTGTTTGGTGTTACATTCATGCATAGTGGAAAAGATGGCTTGATCCTTAGCCATATGATAAGATGCTCCAGAATCAATGAGCCATTCATTTGAAGTAGAAGAAAAATATGCAGTATAAGAGTAACCAGAAGCATAAAGTGCATGTCCATGAGAGGTAGATTCTGAAGACAAATCTAAGCTAATGTGGTGCTTCTTCATTGTTGCTTCCAAGGCTTCCATCTTCTTGAAACACGTAGATTCATCATGATTATCTTTCCCACAAAAATTTCAATGACGCTCAGTCTTCTTTCCTTTTGGCTTGGATCATTTGTCATTTTTTAAAGAAGGAGCTGATTGAGAGGGTTTGGGACCCTTGTTTGGCTTATTATTATGAAAAATTTGTTTCTTGGGAGGCTTGGACTTTTGTTTCTATTGGGACAATAAGGCTTTCCTAAATGTATCTGCATTGTTAATTATTCCAAGATGAATGAGTTTATCTTGCTTTCTAATTAAGGAATCACAAAAGGATTCAAGACTAGGCTCTTGATAGTTAGTTGCAGTCAACAATTATTTCATGGAGTAAAATGTAGATACCAAAACAAAATATGTAGGTCCAAGTTTGGAAAGAATATGATAAATACATTATTTGTCTTCTTTCTTAATCTTGCATTATTCACATAAGAGTCTAAGAGTTTTATACTTAGATAAATAATCTTGAATGCATGAAAAATCAGTTGGATTCAAAGAAATCAACTCATTCTCAAGTTGATGACCTCGAATTTTATTGTGTTTACCAAAAATAGATTCCAACTTTTCCCAAGCTTTATCAGGTTCATCAATTCCAGATATGTGGAATCGCAAATCAGTAGAGATTGACATCCCAATCAATCCATGAGCTTCATCACATCTATTTGCCCATTTTATTTTCTTATCATCATTAGTGGGTTATGTTTCTTTCCCTGAGGTAATTCTAAAAATTCTCATACTTCGTAGAACATCCTCCATACGAGATTTCCATGAGAAATAGTTAGAACTGGTAAGTATAATATCACAAGGGGTGGCCATACTATAAAATAATGGCTGAAAGAACAAAAACTAACTATTTGAATGGAAGGAGCTCGAAAAATTAGGCTGTTTCAAAAAAACGGCACTAAAAACTGATTTTGGATGATGAAGTTATGCTTGATCAAAGAAAATGTTGAGGATGTCTGAATAGTGACATGGCAGATATTAATTTGACCAACTAAAAAAAGAACCCCTTTCTTCCCAAGATGAACCTTTGACAATCATTTACAATAAAGTTGCCTTTAAGTGAATCACTTTTGTAAAATAAGTGATGGTCACTTTTATAATAATGTTGCTTTAAATAGTGCGACAATAAATTAAAAGACTTAAGTGACTCACTTTTATTTTATTTTATTTAAGTAAGATGCACTTTTACAATAAAGTAACTTGAAAATAGAAAGTGCATGCATTAAAAAATAACGTAATAAGACTTGAACTCAAGACCTATTAAGGAATAAAACAACTTTGAACCAAGTGAGCTATGTTTAAAAGGTACATAAAAAAAGAGAAAGAGGAAGGGGGCCTTTTTTTTTACTCTTCTCTCTCGGTCTCCATGCTTGCCTTTTTTCCTGCAAATCACAAGAAAAACCGAAAAACAAAAACAAAAAGAACTTTTCCACACTATAGAGTTAGATCTTGGTTAGCTTTCCCAAAAATTATATATTTTCAAGTTTTCTCATTGTTTCTAATTCGTCGCGATCGCACAAGGTGCACAGCAAAGAGCATACGTAGCCGAGAAGACAAAAAAAACTTTCTCTATCTGTTTCTGATTCGCCACAATCGCGCAAGGTGCACGACAAAGAGCATACACAGTCAGGGAAGGCAACAGTCCGAGACTAAAACAATAAAGATCTAATAATAAAACTAATAAAATATGAGAGATTTTAAAAATAAAATAAAACAAATCCGTCACTGTAACATTATACCTTCAGATTTTCCAAAATGGGTGTTTCTGGATCAAACGGCCATTTCCTAATGGAAACGGCGCTCCGAATGCAATGGACTAAAATGCTCTAAAACTCCAGAACCAGAAACCCTTTCAAAGTTTCAGCAACATCAATTCCAGACCTTAATCAAAACCGGAAGTGGCTCTTCATAAATGCTCTGATACCATGTTAGATCAACACACTGATGTTTGTCACGTGGTTAAAACCCTCAAGAGGGAAAGAGTCCATGGCCCCAGCCAAATAGCAACTTGGAGCAATTTATTATGCAAAAGAAAGAAAGTTACAAATCAGCTTCTCATAATCGATCAACTAGCCAAGGACCCTCCATGCTCTTTAAATAGAGATCATGGAACAATCGGGTGTTAAGCCACAGATCAATGGTAGGTATGATCTAAGAGAAGTTGAACTGTCATATCACTTTATGTCTAGAACATATCGTGACCATCGGATTAGAATATTTACAGATGCATACTAAAGAAACACACTTTACCTAACGGATATATTGCACAAGTTGATCTTAACTAACTCCTAAGTGTCTAAAAATCCTAACAAGTGTATGAACATTGATTAAGAACCACTTATTGGTAGGACTTAGTTTCCAAATTAATGATCTCCTTCACTAACTTTGAATTTGTGACTATGGAATATTGTTCCACGCCTATACGGGAGAGTGTTGTTACTAAAGTAACACTTCTTCTTAAAAGAGTGCTAGACCAATTCTTATACTACCACCTCAATCAAGGCCAAAAACCACATATGCTATAACAAATGCACACAAGACAATGAGTTATACACTCACTTTTGACAATAAATTACTATCAAATGAACTCGCCCCCAATATAGAACTTCCATACTTGATATTATTCTATATCTTCAAATGACACTCGAAAATTTTGTCACTGAACCAACACCTTTTGTTAAAATAATGCAATTTTTATATTAAAAAAATTAAAATTATATAACACAACTTTGTTAAAATCAATGAGCAATATTCCATTAAGAAAAGCTCCACATAGAGTTAACTCTAACCTACAACACTCTCAGGAAAACAAGCACACTACTTTTCATGGGGCTACACCAACTTGACTAAAAAATCTAAGTTTCTTTTTCCTTCTAGTGGCTCGTGCAACACTGCTTGAAACTCCCCCAATCGGTGGCAAGACCAACTCAGGTTAGGAGCCAGACAGACTACACCTCTTACCTATGGAACGCTTAATACTTACTTATGTTCAGTTACTATCTTACTTAGCTAATTATTCGGTTATGTTAACCATTCAACACTTAACCAAAATTTGCTTAGCCACACAAAGAGACACAAGAAGAAACGAGGACAACACCCCAAGTCGGGCATGCCTAAAACCATGTTTATATATAAAAGCAAATTACAATTTACATCAAGTTGAGGGCATCCATAGACAAACCACCTGAGAGAGTGCTCATTGGCTACCTCTCAAGAAACCCCAATAATTGCATGCACTTTTCCTATTTGTGATGTTCCTTATTGATGTTGTTGTAGGGTCGTCACTCGCGGTTTTGTCTTTTGCATCGAAGCCTGCATCAGTTTCCCTATCATCTAGCATTGTTCCTAGGACTTATCCCATTTTCTATGGCCTATGCCCTGCGTTGAGTTTATACTATGTGCTACTTCCTCTTGGATTCCTCCAAACTCAACCCAATTCTCTCACTTTTCCACTTTTCCCTTGTGATACTACGCCTACCCAAGATTCACCCCAAAGCTGCTCTAACTTGGTATTCTTCCATCCACTTCGTTGATTCTTTCTTTGGTTGGACTTCTTTTGATTCTTTTATAGGAATGTCCCCTTGCTTGTGGGTGTAACCCAAAGTGTGGTTGCACACTTATCTCCAAGTTGATGCCCTTTCTACCATGCATGTATGTCTGCTTGGGCATGTGGCCTCTCCCCCATCAACTATGTCACAGGACCACTTCACCACAACCTTGCCTTAAATGATTTGAAAGAAATGACTGCATTCCTGCTTGATGTGCTCCACTCATACTTGCGTATTTTACTGGCTGATGCCTAAGCGTCCACTCGCTTAGCTTGGCACGTCTTCTATTGTTGATCTCCCAAGTCAAGTTTCCACCAGTGCATCCACTTCCAACCACATCAAATCCCACACTGCATCTTTCCCATCGATTGTGTCTTGGGTCCAATTGCTTACTCAAGCTTCTCACATGCCCACAGATGAATGAAGGGGCTCCTGAGTTGGGTTTCCAATCCCATCTTAATGTCTTGTGAAATCCCCATGCTAAGCTTGTTTAGGTTAGGTGAGTTCACTAAGGTGTCTAATCATGAAGGTCGTTACATCCTCCTCCACTCCAAATTGTTGTTTCCCTTGGTAATGTCTCCAAGATGCCTGTTGCACTCGAAAACTAACTGCTGCAATTGTCTCCTCTGCCAACTACTGTTGCAATCGGGTCTTCCTGAGAATTCCATTCCAACAAATGCACATGTCCAACTTATTACTATTGTAGTACTCAGTCAATTTTGTCAAGCCACCATTAATTGGAACCTCCCGCGTGTCGAACTAGTTGGGTATTTAATCCAACCGTTGCGCTCAACCACCATGAGGATGAACTTCCTCAATCCAAATTTGTGTTTTCTCGTCTATGTTTCGGTTTTCCTTGTGAAAGTTTACCGAAACTGGGCAAAGTCCTCACCTTTTCCACACTACTGTTGAATTGCCTTTTGCAACTTAACACTCAACAATAATGCCACTTCACTTTTCATTTGCATGCTTTTTCATATGCTTGGTTGAATTTGTTTAATACAACCTCCACAAGGTACCTACAACCTCACTCCTATACCAAAGGCAATGAGTCGATTTTCTCACTATCATCCTAGCATGAATGGCAAGTGGTGCCCAAAGCCACCACCTTTGAAACTCCTAAAACCATTATTCATCTGCCCATTTTCCTCATGTAAGCTACATAAGTACTTCAAGGCCACCTTAGCTATCGAAGAGCTACAAACCAACTTCTCCATTCGGGCATTCGTTACCTTGAATTCCTCAATCCCAAAGGCTAATTCACACAAGTCTGTCACATGGTCCATTATCACCAAAGGTGTCTCATCCATTTGTACATGTTGTTGTCTCCTCTTGGTTCGTCACTTTGCTCCCTTTCGCGTCCCTTTGAAAGGCGACTGCATATTTCCTACATACCCCTCATGATGTTTCAAGCTCTTAGAGACAATATTCACATCTTGTCGGTTGTCACACTGTTGAAGGGTTCCTAAAGTGACCTCCACCTCTGTGGTATTCCCTTCATTTGACCCACCATGCAAGTAAAACTTCATTTTCAAGTACGCTACTAGGATTGTCTTTGTCTCAAATGGTCTACAACCCACTTTCATTAGTTTTTGGATGTCATTTGGGACTACGGGATCCCTATAGCATGTATGCAAAAGTCTACAATTTTTTTCCCATCACGTGCCAGGAAATCATCACCTTCACTATCACCTTTATATGTCATTGCATTCGCCTGAGGATCATCTGTCAACTCAACATCCTTTGCATCTACCACCAAGTCTACTACCCACTGCCCGCACCATTGGTCAAATTCCTCCTTGCATTGGCCATTGTCAATACTATGCTCGTCTTCCTTAGGCGAACCCACCTCTCAAGCTATTTTTTCTATGCTACCATCACTTGGTTTGTGTGGAGTTTCGTCAAGAGTGCCCTCTTATGCAACCTTTTCTGCCACTGTTGGTGCAAGCTCTGCCTTGTCTCCAACATGTTGTGGATGATCTACTAGAATGCACAACTACTCAATCTTCTTTGCAACCAAGTCTACCTGCAACTACAACTCAACCAACTTACCTGCCAAGTAATCAACATCCTTTGTTGCACCTATGTTCTTGCTACCCAACAATACTACTTGTTGTTGTGTGATTCCATAAGGCCTATACCAACTACATGGAGGACATCCTAGCGGCATGTGCCCTATTGGACACTATTTTTGGCACCTATTTTTGCTCCATAACCATTCAAGTCATCTCTTTAATCCCTTATGTTTCATCGATAAACCCTCATGTTTCACCCATAAGACCTTGAATTTCATCAAGCTAAGATATAATTGTTGTTGCTCTTAAATTAATCGAATTTTGTAGTTTTTAAAGCATTTAAATCTAAATTTCAATGAAATTACAGAATTCGCTAACTTCCTGTAAATGCTCCTAGCTTTGGATATTTGCAGGATAGCTGGGCATGATCTGAAGCACTCAGAAGAACTCTTGATGTCCAAGGATGGATTAATTGCTAATGGCTTCATGAAATAGTTTTCACAGGCATCGAGTCAATGCTGGTCAAAGTCAACCACTTGTGCTTCCATGAAGCATAAAAACAAGGTTGTTCCGATTTTGCAGAGATTTTTCTATTTTCGTGGATCTGAAGGACGAGCTTAGGGATAATGGCAAGATGTCATTATGAGTTTAGCAGGATTTTAACATTTTCAGTTTTAAACAATTAGTATAAATATCTGAACCTTTCTATGTAATTGCCATCCGACGAATATGAACATTTGCGTTTTGAAATTAAAATTTCAGACTTCAAATAGTCGTGTGCTCGTTTTTACATGTTATGGGATCGATTTAACTATTAAGAGTTCTGTAACTTGCCTCTATGTGTGAGCGAAGCAGTGGAGGGCCCACTCTGCCAAGCCTGCACACTCATTTCTTTCATTATGTGTATTGGTATGTTTTTAATGTTTCCTATAGTTTTCTATTAAAATCTTCAAACTGCATTTTGCAATCCAATTTTAGTCAGTGTAATGCAATTAGGTTTTTACTTAGTAAGTTATGTGATGCAGGTAGGTTTTCATTAGTTGATAGTAGCATATGTTTTCTAATTACTGCATATTGTTCCAGTTTCATTTTTCATTATATATTTAGTTGTTGAAGAAATCAAATACATTGTGAACTGACTTCTTGTAAAAGAATTCAATGTCTTCTGTTTTCAACAATGGAGTAGTAATGCTGTAGAATTTTATGATTTTGATATTTTAAGTTTTAGAATATTTCATGTTTTAGATGTTGATAAGTTTAGGAATGCTAACGAATACACTTTCTGTAAGGGAGTTTGGTAGTTTTGAGCTTACAGCATTCAAATAATCTCAGGTTCATTTTTAAAGCATAGTGTGTTTTAAACTAGTCTAGTTCTAAGTCCATAGATTTTGCATGTCCTTCTAAGTCTTAGGACTCCAGGTTGACAATTAAAATTTAAGCTCTGATTTACGACAGTAGATTGGGCCAACATTTGGCATCGTTTTCAGGGAAGCATATTTAGAAATAGACTTAGGAAGTTTTAGTTCTTTAAAAAAAATACAAAAACACAGAGAAAAATTTAGTTTTATTTTTATGTCAAGACAAAGAGACGAAAAAGGAAGATTTGTAAAAAAACCCCAAAAAATAGAGGTAACAGGAACTTATTCATCTGAGAAAAAAGGATTTATTGCAACAACCATTGATACTTTCCAATTGGCTGAGGAAGAAACCTATAAAATGATGAAAGGAGAACTAACCCTAGAACAATGTAGAGAGTATGAAATAAGGATGGATATGGAAAACAAATGAAGAGAAATGGCTGAGGGAGAAGTATCAAGAGGACCAACTGCAGAACAACGAAGAGAGTATGAAAGAATGTTGGAAATTGAAAACAAAAGACGAGAAGAAAGAAGAAATGAAAGGGGGGATGATAGAAGAAATGAAAGAGTAGAAGATAGAGGAAATGAAGAAAAACGTGAGACTACCTTTAGATTTCCAATCTTAGATACTAGTATCATCCTGGGAGAAGTAAAAATGAAAAACATCCCACCATCTATTTTACCTAACTTTTATGGTATGACTTCTGAAGATACAGATTCATTTTTATTTGAATTTGATATTTTATATCGTACCTATGGATATACTGATAATACACATAAAATTTACCTCTTTCCTGCTACTCTTAAAGTTGTTGCAATGAAATGGTTCATTGGATTAGGAGAACATACTATAACTAGTTGGGATGACATGAGAAAGATTTTTCTTAAAAAATATCAAGCATAGTGTAGATCTAAATATTCGAAAGATGATATTTTTAAGATGTCTCAGCAACAAGATGAAAGTTTAGAAGAATATCTTGAGAGATTTATGTATAACCTACAAAAATCCAAATATAATTCTTTGAATTTTGACATCATCCGAACAATATTTTTAAACGGTATACAAGATGAGTATCTTGATATTCTTAATGTAATGGGGAAGGGAGATCTTTCCTACTTACCATTTGATGAAATTACATAGTTTTGTCAAAATTATTCACGAGGAAGAGCCATAAATGGGAAAAGGGATATCACTTCAAAAATGACTAAATCAACAACTGGGAGTATATCAAGAGTTGAGTTTGGAAGCTTGTTAGAGTATTTCAAAGCTAATCTTCTGAGTACTTTAGGGACATAAGTAGAAGTATTAAAAACTAAGAAAAGACAAGAACAACAAGATCAAGCTTTAGCAATTTTCTGTCCTAAATGTAGGAAGAAACATCAATTGAAAGAATGTCCTCTAAATAATGTTCATATTTGTCGATTATGTGTAGAAAATCATAACACTGATGAATGTTCTAGGTTGAAAGAATTACAAGTAGCTCGAGTGGAAGAAATCCAAATCATGGAGTCTCTTTACCTTCTGGCACAGAAAAGACCATGGCAGCCACATTTTCCAGGTATGTCTGAAGACCCCATGCAACAATTTTTTCCAGGCTATCAATAACCTGTTCAAAATTCATGGAATGAACCTATGCCTTGGAAAACTCGGTATCCTCAGCCAAACCAAAACCAACCTGATCAAAATTGGTGAGGATATGCTAATGGAAATCAAGCATATTAGCAGGCCTATCCACATCCTTACCAACATTATTTTCTTACCCACAATACGAGTAGAATCAACCTTCATTTCCTTCACATCCAAATCATGCTTCTTAACTAACCCCTCAACAACTTCAGCTACCATCTAACCAACCTCCACCTCGACCAACACTATTACCATCCCAGCTAGTGGCAAATCCTAATAATAGAGTGGAGAAACCCATGTATAATATTGATGAAGAAACAACAGTTTCATACTCAATCCTTCCTACTCAAAATATCCACTTGAGGTCTGGAAAGATTTTGGAAAAATAATCCCTTGTTATCATAGAAGAACAAACAGAAAAAAATAGAAAATTCCAAAAAAATCTAATACAGAAAATTTGCAGCTAAGAAAGCAAACTCAAAAGGATAAAATGTTAATACCTCAAACACCTCCTTTTTCCAGAAAGGTTAGTTAAGGAAAAAATTTCAATTTCTCTTCCTGAATTTGAAGTCTTAGATGAATTGACAAATGTTTGTGTAAAAATTCCGTTATTGCAAGCTATTAAATATATCCCAATCTATACAAAGGAAATTAAGGAGTTATGTCTAAACAATACTGGCAGAAGAAAGAAAGATCCACCAACAATCCATGTAATTGAAAATTTAGCAGGCTTAATGTCAAACATTGTTTTTGTTGAAAAATATGTTGATCTAGGAATTCCAAGGGTAACAATAACTATCAACAACTTTTCAATTTCAAAAAAATTAATTGACTTAGGTGCAACTATTAATGTAATGACACTAGAAACAATGAAATATCTGGATTTAAAAAATCTTAGACCAACCACTACACTCTTAGAGCTAGCTAATAGATCTAAAATATCACCAAAAGGGACACTTGAATATATCATAGTTTCTCCGGAGTCCTTGGAGTATCTAGTAGATTTCCTAGTTCTTCAACCAAACTTCCAATTTAGGAGGACATCCATTCATTCTTGGAAGACCCTGGTTGGCTACAACTAATGCTTTTATTGGTTGTAGAGAAGGAAATATGATCATTTCACATGGAACAGAAAGGAAACAGATTACATTTTATCCTTCTGCTCAAAGAACTTCTATGACAGATCAGTTATCTTGGATTAATGAAACAAAAGAGCAACAAGAAGAATTAACTTAACCTATCTTAAGTATTAATTAAGCTTTTGATTTTCGAGAGGAAAATCATGAAGATTTGCTAGATTACTTTATTTTTGAACCAGATATCTTTGAACAATTAAGGAACATGCAATATATTGTTGCAGATCAAGTTTTAGACCAAAAATTTCAGGAAAATTGCACAATTGATTCTTTGGAATCATCATTCGATGATATTTTTCTGTTCATTCAATAACAAATGCTCAAAGAAAAACCATTGAAATCAGTCCTGGAAAATACTTGAATATTGGTGCACATCTTACTTTATCACAAGAAGAACAGTTGATTGCATTACTAAATAAATATCACAAAGCATTTGCTTGGGAGTATACTAATATGCCAGGAATTCATCATGAAATATGTAATCACCATATTTACACAGATGATAACATAAGACCTCTGAGGCAACCTCAACGAAGAATGAACCCCATACTGAAAGAAATGGTTAAAGAAGAATTGCAAAAGATATGAAATGTAGGACTTATCTACCCTATTTCTGACAGTCAATGGGTTTCTCCATTAGTTGTTCTTCCTAAGAAAAATGGATCATGGATAATTTGTGTGGCTTACAGGGAGTTAAACAAAGCAACACTTTAAAGATTATTTTCCATTACCATTCATTGATCAAGTATTGGATGCTCTGGCTGGAAAAAAGATATTTTTCCTTCTTAGATGGATTCAGTGGATACAATCAAATCAGAATTGCATTAGAAGACCAAGACAAAACTACTTTTACATGCCCCTGGGGTACATATGCCTATAATTTTTTACCTTTTGGTCTATGAAATGCTCCAGCTACTTTTCTAAGAGCAGTCTTGGATATTTTTGCATAATTAATTGATGAATGTGTAGAAGTATATATGGATGATTTTTCTGTGTATGCCAACATTTTTTAAGATGCCTTGGAAAATTTAGAGAAAATCCTAAAAAGATGCATATAATAAAATCTTTCCCTTAGAAATGAAAAATGTTTCATGGTGTTAACTGAAGGGATAGTGTTAGGTCATCATATTTCATTATCTGGAATAAATGTGGATCCTGTAAAAATACAACAATTGTGAATTTATTAGAACCTAAAAATCAAAAGGATGTGAGAAGTTTTCTTGGATATGCAGGCTATTAACGAAGGTTTATTGAACATTTTAGTAAAATAGATTTTCCATTATTCAAATTACTTTCCAAAGATGTACATTTTCATTGGGATACTAATTGTCAAGCTTCCTTTCATAAAAAAAGACAAGTTATCATCACCACCTATCTTAAGAGGGTCTGATTGGACATTGCCATTTAACATCTCTATAGATGCATTAGACACTGCAATTGGGCATCTTTGGGTCAAAAATAAAAACTTATGACTTATGCTATTTACTTTATTAGAAAAAATCTAACCCATACAGAATTGAATTACATAGTTACTGAGAAGGATATGTTGGAAATAATACATGCTGTGAACAAATTTCATCATTACATTACTGGTTATGAAATCTTTGTCCATATAGATCACTATGCCTTAATATATTCAATGAACAAACTCATCACTAATGGCAAGATAACAAGGTAGCTCTTATTGATGAAGGAATTCAACATTGTTGTCTTGGATAGACCTGGAAGGGAAAATCAAGTGGCATATTTTCTATCTCGATTAAATAATTATGGTGAGGTTGTTATTGTTTCAGATAATTTTCCTGATGAACACTTATTTGTTATTTCTGTTATAACTCCATGGTGTGTTGATATAGCTAACTACTTATCATCATGAAAACTACCTCCCTCTATGACATCAAAAGAAAAGAAAAGAATCATTAAGAAAAGTGCTAGACAAATATGGGTGAATGGAGATCTTTTCTATACAAGATATGATCTTATCATTAGAAGATGTGTTAGGAAAGATGAGCTTTTAGAAAATTTAAAATATTTTTGTGATGAACCATGTGGTGTCCATTTTGCAGATAAACGAATAACATACTCAACTTAGGGTATTATTGGCCATTTATCTTCAAAGATTCCAAGAAATATGTTAGAAGCTGTGATATTTGTCAAAGGATAGGAATACTAGTACCATCTGATGAGATGCCACTCTAGCCAAGAGTTCTCATAGAGCCATTTGAAAAATGGGATCTTGATTTTAATGGTCCAATCAATCCACCATCAAAAGGAAAGAGTTACATCTTGGTATGTACAAACTATGTTACAAAATGGGTGGAATCCAAAGCACTACCAAGAGCCACATAACAAACAGTAGTCAATTTTCTCTTTGAAGAAATATTTGTTAGAATTGGAGTTCCTAGAGAGGTTGTTACTTATCAAGGGGCACAATTTAATTCTAAATTGGTGCAAGAGATAGAAGACAAGTACAAAATCAAGCACCATAAATATACCCCTTACCATCCACAGGCCAATGGCCAGGTAGAGTCCACCAATAAAACTTTGGATACAATCATGACCAAGATAGTTCAAATGCATAGAAAAGATTGGTCAGACAAGCTTAATGAATCTTTATGGGCATACATAATTACGTGGAAAAATAGTACTGGTTTTACTCCCTATCAGCTAGTCTATGGTAAGCAAGTGTTGTTACCAATTGAATTTCAAATTCATACTTTAGAATTAGAAGCTGATTTAGGAGTAGATATTTCCGAAGCACAAAGAGAAAGAATAATGTAGTTAAATCAATTAGATGAGATGAGACAAGCTGCATTAGAAAAAACTATCTTGGTACAGCGACAAAGAGCACAATGGCATGATAAGTTCATCAAGAAGTGACAATTTAAGGTAGGAGACTGGGCCTTATTATTTGATTCCAAGTTCAAAAATTTTAACGCTAAGTTCAAAACTCATTGGTCCATATGAGATTGCAGAGGTATATGACAACGGCTTAGTCAAATTACAAACAATGTATGATGATGCAAGTACATTCATAATTAATGGACATAGGCTAAAAATCTACATTAATCTTGTCAACAAGGAGGATTTCCTGCAGCATATTTCTCAACAGAGAAAGATGGAGGTGGTGGACAAACACATTGGTGTTTCTCCTTCACTTTCTTCTTAACAATTCTGATGATAAAAAAAAATTAGAAAAAACAAAAATGTTTAGTTGTGAAAACCAGGCAACTGGCACAGCATAAACTGGAATCTTCATTGGAAAACCAAGTTTACTTGGCCATTGAAAATTCTCAAAAACAAATTTTCAATTCTTAGTTTGCATTAAATTTCAGTTTTTAGTATGAATGACTTGAGGACAAGTCAATAAATAGGGCTGAGAGGGAGAAGCATATCAAATTTTATTTTCTGTCAAGTTTTGGAAACCCTCCAAGCCTCCTGTAAATGTCACAATTTCATTTCAGCATAGTTTTGAAAGAGCATAAGTTTGCAGATTTACAAAGGGACCTGAAAAGTATAGCAGATCAAAAGCAGAGGGACCTGAACAATACATCTTGCAGGGGAACCTGAGAATAAATTGCAGCAATCATAAAGCATTTCATCCTTGCAGAGGGACCTAAATTTTATCTTTACAAAGGGACCTGAGACAAAAAAAATCTCAACAATCATACTTTGCAACGGAAACATACATCAAGCTACAGGAACCTGAGACAAAATTCATCAGAGGTACATGTGAAGAAATTCAGAGAAGCAAACAAGTCTCATTAGTCCAAACCAATCACATCAAAGTAGCATGAAGAGCACAAGGGATCAACAAACAAGTCTGTAAGAATTTGATTTTAATGTTTTAAAAGGTTGCATTATTCTTCATTTCGAGTAAGTGACAAAATTCCTATTAACCTCACAACCCTGATCATTTACCCATTCACTCTCATCCTCATAACCCTGAACATCTACCCATTCATTTCACTACCCTAGGCATAAAAAATAGTAGTAAAAAACATTGCAGATCTTGATCTCATGCCTAAACTGCATCCTAGAGGCAAGATTCAGATTTCATTTTAAAAAAGAATCACAAGGAAAAATTCTTAGACCTATAGAATTCATAAGGTTTTCATATATATACCCAAAATTCAACATACTATATATTTTTTTTTAAAAATGTATGGGTCATAAACATAGAAAAAATAATGGGCAAGGTCAAGACATGATTGCAAAAGAAGTGGGAAATGCAAGTTTTAAACATGATTATAAGAAAATGGGGAATCATTAAACCATTTCCTCACCCCCACTAAATCTTCCATAATTTCAAAATTCAAGGTAGTGATTGCATATGAGCATCTGTTTTCCTTATCTCAGTTGTTTTGCTCATTCCCAGGTTCACTCTCACGATTATAGAGGTAGTTTGCTGAAAACGCAGGAGTTGTTTTGCTCATTCCTAGGAATCACCCTCATGATTACAGAGGTAAATTGTTGAAAATAGAGAAGTACGTAGGCATAACTGCGAAGCATAAACCATTATTTGTGTAAACATCAGACATATAAAAGGAGTATTCGCATGCACACAGGCCTAATCATGAAGTAGAAATCACCTAAGGAGAGGTAAGGGACAATTCGAAAACAAAGATTTTTTATTTCCCTGTTGAAATTAAAAACAGAACAGAGCATCCAAGTGATCTTGCAAGCTAGGGTAGAATCTCTTAGTTAAGTTTTGTTTGAAATTTCCCTTGCATAAGGAAATCCTTGCTGAAATTAAAAGAAAAAAAATGGTTTCTAGGATAGAATCGGGAAAATTTGATTCCTCTGTTATTCATGAAAAATGTTTGGAAATTTTTGACAAAAAACAGTGGATTCCTTTATTTGAAAAGTTTGATAGATATAATGAACAATTTATCCTGGGATTTTCCTGTTCATTTGATGGTGAGAGGGCTACAATAGGTTACTTTACTTTCAGGTTATCTGAGGATATCTTGGCACAAATTATTGGATTACCTCAACAAGGAGAGAGGTTCTTTAAAACAAAACAGTTTGAGGAGAAGGCATGGATACCTTTCTTATGCAGATCAAGGGAAGGCTCAATAAAATGGAATAAAGGAGTGCCAAGGAGTTGGTGGATTCATCCTTGGGATGAAGTGGCATATGTTATCAAGAAATTCCTTACTTGTGAAGGAATATTTAGTGTCATATATCTCTATCACATTAAACAGATGCAACATTTGAGGGGTGACTGTGAGATTAGCATACCCTAATTTTTGCTACAGAGCCTTTCCAAAATGGCTAAATCTGTTCAAAAACATACTGAAGACACTACAACAAGCCTTTTCCACTGTGGACTCATCAAGAGTATCCTTACACATGAATTACAAAAACAAAGTTTGACATGGCAGCAATTTGTAGTTCATAATTAATTTGAAGAACCAGAGGAGCTACTGGATGAAGGATTGAAAGAAGATGAAGTATTAATGATAACATACATTGAAGATGAAATACATAACTCTAAGGCAAAGAGATCAAAATAGCCTAAGAGAAGAATAAGAAGAAGAAGCATGGTAAAAGAAGAATTGCAATTCCAAGAAAAGGATAAGGTCTTCACCAGTTATGAAAGAAGATCAAGGAAACATCAGCAAGTTCAGAAGAAACAAGCAACAGAAAATGATGATGAGGTGCAACAAAGGAACTATGTATATATACAATATTTGGAAAGTCAAGAGGAAATTACAACAGGTGAGATTGGGAAAAATGATGAAGAGGTGAATATCATCTTTGAACAACAAACAAAAGAAGAAATATCGGAATTAGATATTCAGACACTTGAGAAGGCTCCAACTGACAAACAAGAGAAAAATAATGAGGATATAGCCATCATTTCTCCTATATTTGAGCAACAAGCCACAAAAAAGGAAAAAGAAAAGTATTTAGAGAAGGAGAAGGAAGAATTTAAGAATGAGGAATATGGGGTGGACACTATTTCCACACATCCTACTACAAGGATGAAAAAGAAGAATTATTCTAAGAACAACAAAAGATTGAAAAGTTAAAACTAGAAATGAAGGAATTGGAATTAGAAAATGAGAGATTGAGGAAAAAGAATAGAAAGCTTAGAGTTCAAAACATTCAAATCTCTAAACAAGCATATAAATGGTATCAGCAAAAGAGGACACTCAAAACCAAGTTTCAAAGATTGAAGGTCCTTCATGTAGCTCAAGTTAGTGTTGATGCATCATCAGAGACATGAGAGATGTCAAAGGATCAATAGCAACAGAACAACGACAATTTTGTGCATGGGGAATATGCATATTCAGTTTTGGAAACACTCTTTATGCATGAGGACATGCAATATCTTCCTCTTGGGGGACATGTTGGACACTATTTTTGGCACCTATTTTGTCTCCATAACCCTTCAAGTCATCTATTTAATCCCTTATGTTTCATCCATAAAACCTCATGTTTCACCCAGAAGACCTTGAAGTTCATCAAGCTAAGGTATAATTGTTGTTTCTCTTAAATGAATCAAATTTTGTAGTTTTTAAAGCATTTAAATCTAAATTTCAATGAAATTACAGAATTTGCTAACTTCCCATAAATGCTCCTAGCTTTGGATATTTGTAGGATAGATGGGCATGATATGAAGTACTCAGAAGAATCCTTGATGTCCAAGGATGGATTAATTGCTAATGTCTTCATGAAATAGTTTTCACAGGTGTCGAATCAATGCTGGTCAAATCCAACCACCTGCACTGCCATGAAGCATAAAAACAGGGTTGTTCCGATTTTGCGGATATTTTCCTATTTTCATGGATCTAACGGACGAGCTCGGGGATAATGGTGAGATGTAATTATGAGTTTAGCAGAATTTTATCATTTTCAGTTTTAAACAATTAGTATAAATATCGGAACCTTTCTACGTAATTGCCATCTGGTGAGTATGAACATCTGCGTTTTGAAATAAAAATTTCAGACTTCAAATAGTTGTGTGTGCTCATTTTTGCATGTTGTGCAATCGATTTAATTGTTAAGAGTTCTGTAACTTGTCTGTGTGTGTGAGCCAAGCAGTGGAGGGCCCACTCTGCCAAGCCTGTACACTCATTTCTTTCATTGTTGCGTATTGGTATGTTTTTAAAGTTTCATGTAGTTTTCTATTAAAAACTTCAAACTGTATTTTACAATCCAATCTCAGTCAGTGTAATGCAATTAGGTTTTTACTTAGTAAGTTGTGTGATGCAGGTAGCTTTTCATTAGTTGATAGTAACATATGTTTTCTAATTAATGTAGATTGTTCCAGTTCTATTTTTCATTATAGAATGTATTTAGTTGGTGAGGAAATCAAATACATTGTGAACTGACTTCTTGTAAAAGAATTCAACGTCTTCTGTTTTCAACAATGGAGTAGCAATGCTGTAGATTTTTATGATTTTGATATTTTAAGTTTTAGAATACTTCATGTTTCAGATGTTGATAATTTTAAGAATGCTAACGAATACATTTTCCATAAGGGAGTTTGGTAGTTTTGAGCTTACAACATTCAAATAATCTTAGGTTCATTTTTAAAGCATGTGTGTTTTAAACTAGTCTATTTATAAGTCCATAGATTTTGGATGTGCTTCTAAGTATTAGGATTTCAGATTGATAATTAAAACTTAAGCTTTGATTTACGACAGTAGATTGGGCCAACATGCCCCGACTTATTTTTCATCATCATTGGCACAATCCAAGTTTCATACTCACCATATTAGAGGAAATTTGGGGTCTAAAATGGGCCTTATAAGAAAACGTGCCAAAATAAGTTTTTGTGAGTTGGAATTCAAGAACCAATAGAATTTCAATAAAATAAGTCAACCATAATGGTTGAATTGACATATTTGTCATTTAAAAAAACTACTTTTTTTGTTCGTATTTTCGACATATCTCATTGTGTTTTTACTCAAATTTCGATCGGGAGGGCTCGTTGGATGCGGAATTTGATTCCACATCCAATGAGTACCCACAATGCATACTTTTTATGGACCCCGCTACCCCAAAAACAAGAAATACCTGAAAAACGTGGTGATGACATCATCATCACATTTTTTCAGGTATTTCTTGTTTTTGGGGTAGCGGGGTCCATCAAAAGTATGCAGTGTGGTTACTCGTTGGATGTGGAATCAAATTCCGCATCCAACGAGCTCTCCCGATCGAAATTTGAGTAAAAACACAGGGAGATATGTCAAAAATACGAACACAAAAAGTAGTTTTTTTCTTTGTTCCTCCAAAATTAATCAATATTATTTTATTATTTTAACTATTATTTTATTATTTTAACTATTATTTTATTATTTTCCTTAGGAGGCCCATTTTAGACCCCAAAATTCCTCTAATGTCAAGAACACTAAAGGATTCATAAACAGAATTGGAACTACCTTAACCAACCTCGGGAAGTCTTTCCCCGAGACCACTGAATGGTCATCCAAAAGAGCGACTACCAAGTCCATCTTGTTGCATGAACCATACCAACTACCGAATTCATTATGGAATTCACCGCCTTGAATGTGGACTCATTGAACTCAGTATTACTATGAAGTGTTGTTGTGGTTCTGCTACTCACAAAACCGTGGGTGGTACCAATGTCCACCAACGTGAAAACCTTTAACCCACTCATTGTTGTGTCAAAAAATCAAATACATTTTTTATCTACATCTTGTGAACCATTGTCTTGACCTTCTGTCAAGCTGCCCCAGCATGTTTCTAATTTCTTAATATGTTCCAACACTTCTCTTGAAGGTTGTTGCGCTTGGGTCTCTCTCCAGGCCAAAAGGAAGCTAGTTGGTTTTCTTTTGGACTAATTCCACATGTGCTACCAACTCTATATTCATTAAAAAAGTTCTCATAAAGTGGTTCCATCACAAAGGGAAACACCTTGCCTTCTTGCATGGCCTTACAGATGGTTTTGCTTGTGCATTTGCTTTTTCTTGGGAATCATTAATCTTATTGACCGACCCCAGCATGGGAATATCCCAAGCCTCCACTTGGTTTTCCAGCGTTCGTAATTGTTTTAGATGATCCTTGCTTCGCAAGAACCGTTGTTATATATTCACATTATGCACCTAGAACAAGTGTCACAACTCGCAACCATAACATTCCAATGTTTTCGTCGTGGCTTCCATTGTGGCTTGCCATGGCTCTTCCTCTTTGTGCACGTCCTACCACATATCCTAATGAGTGCAATTTTGCATCAACTGAAGTGTCCACCAAATCCCACTAAAACCTCAAAAAAACTCCCCAACTTCCTAAACTCCATTGGGTGCACTTTCCAAGTGTTGGGCGCACTTCTACCAAAGCTGCCTACTTTAGTTTACCCTTATGTCAAATTTGTTGGGCCTAGGGAAATATAGGTAGAATTCAGTTAGAACTCTTCCCAAGTATGGAAAGATTCAGGTCACAGGAAGTAAAAGGAGTCGTGATAGAAGTAGAGAAGGAAGAACAAAAGAAGGGAAATAAGGAAAAGGAGTTGCGACAGAAGCGGTCGCGGAAGGAAGGAGGACAAGGTAGAAGAAGTAGTAAGGAAGGAGGATGTGACAGAGAAGGAATAAAAGCAGACAAAGAAGAAAGAGCTAGGGAAAGAACCAGTTGAAGAGGAAACAATGATAGAAGAGAGTTTGCGACAAAAGAGAAACAACGACGGAGGGAAAGTATGCGATAAGGAAGGATGTGACTGATTTAACCATGTCAAAAGACGTGTAGTGGCGCAACGGCTGAAAAGCCATAGTTTGGAAACATCGAGGGTACAGGCTTGACTAGAGTCAGTGGAATCCACACGTATGAAATCATATTTGTAAGCCGGGCCATTAGTGCCTACTGACATGTGTCGATAGAATAGGAAAGACAACCTATTGGATAACTGTATGATGTTGTTTGAAAGCGATGTTATAGAGAGAAACTTCCTTTGGCTTTGGGGTACCACAATAGACATTATGATACTAGAAATCAATATTTCCCAATATACAAGAGCAGTAATCAAATCTAACACTAAGGGATATAGAATCATACCTTGTTATGAATGGTTGAAGTAGATCCCCATTGAGATTTTCCAATGCAATTGCAATTATAATTTGCTCTCAACAACAGCAAACAAAGCAAGCATGATATATATAAATGTGTTAGAACTACTCTAGCATATATAATAAATCATGTATAAGCAATTAAATACATCCATGGATTCAAAATGCACATGAATTGGACATGAAAAAATATTTCTATTAATAAATCAGAGATACAATAGTGACAAACTCTGTTGGCACTTCTGTGAACCGGAGAAACTGAGTCCTCCACCTGGGCCTCCACCACTTCAATCCTCCGTCTCTTGATAACAAGCTCACAAAGAAAATGCAAGCTTGGGAAGAACACTATGTGCTCCAAGGGACAAAGGGATGCAGACTCAGAGTATAAGAAAAACTGAGGCAACAATGGACTATAGTTTCTTTACTCTTCAATTTCTCCTCCTTCAATGTATCCAAGGGGTTCCTTATATAGCACTCCAAAGAGGTAATGGAGGGTCGAATCCGAGCATTCTCAAGGCATTTGGAAGGCCAAGAGTCAATTTATTCTAACTAAAATGAGGAAACCTCCAAAAATATTTGTTATTTTTCACACATCCTGATGTACGCGGGTTTGAGGTCAAAAGCTGCGTATACACACGAGTATTGCTTTAAAAGTCGCGTATAGGTATAAACAGTCAATTTTTGGGGATGGTCTTGGAACATCAAAGTATAATATAAGTCCATGGGGACCAAAGAGTCTGCAGAAGGACATGGAAGGCCATAAATGTGTGATCTACCTGGTGTGGTAAAATCAGCTATAACAAGCGACATGTAAGATTCTATAAAAGGAGGAACCCAAGTTGTATGTGGGTTACACACTCTCTGGTCATTTAGCTCCTAGTCAGTTGGTTTCAGGCCATGTGTTAGCTTCTGTAAGTTGTGTCGTTTGTTAGTTTGTTGAGTTGTATAGAGGATTCGAAGACCCTACATCTGGGTGCACAGGAGTGTAGAGTCAATCCATGTTGTGTGCGGATTGGTAGTAGAGTCATAGAGGAAGTCGAGTTGATCCAGGTTGTGTGCAGATCATCAATAGAGTCCAGTAGAGAAATAATAGCTATATAATACCAGAGAATGATGAGAGGAGTAATAAGTGTGTATATATAATAAAAGAAAGATATAGAACATAGTCTGCAGCTTAGTGTGTATATGAAAGGGCGTCATATATTTCTCATGCCAGATTAAGAGCGCCTTTGTGATTTTTCCCGAATGGGTTTCCATGTTAGATACTATGTCAAATGTGTGAATGATGAATGTGCTTGAGTTGCATATATATGTTACTATGAATGTGTGTTTATGTATTTACTTATGAATTATTATATATATATAGCATTGTTATTGTTGAATGTACCTATGTTGCATCAGGTTTATTATAATAAAACTAGTGGAAGGATGGGTTCTGTCGCAACTTAACTAGGAATAATAAGTATAGATACCCCACCCATCAACCTCTGTCGAGCACCTTATTAGAACACAAAAGGACAAGCAATACCTCGTCCAACTGTGGAAACGTGGTTCTAGTAGTTACCCATAGAAAGATATCTTGGGTGAGACTGCATCTACATCGCAGGTGCTGTCGACTAAGCCTTTATATGTTGGGTCGATATCTTGGGATTTGTTGCATGAAAAGGAGGGACTGAACCCAGGTTTAAGATAGTTCAATGCCAACAAATAGTTATGTTTCTGGTACTGTGAATCATTTTGGTGAGGGATATGTTGTGGCATCTAGCGAAGACTGAAATCCAAGACTGGGTGGATTTCAAAGCAATAGAGTTTGCACAAGAAGAGAGTAAAGGATCTTGGTTGAATCCAACAGAGTGGTTGGGCTGATATATGTACACGAATATTAATGAGATTTTCTTTTCCAAATTTCCTATTGTGTTGCATGAGTGGTTGTCAAAGTTGGAAACCCAACAAAGATATTTTCAAGGAGGAGAACCAACGGAGTGGAATCCTTAGTTGATTCAGTGGCTGAAAAGTGTGAGAAACCATGTGTCAAGGGTTGTTGATTTTTGGATGGATAACATTTTGCAATGATATATTACTGAGTTTGTTGTCGGCACAATAACCTCATATAGTGAGGCTAAAAGAAAAAATTCCCAAGGACCCCGCGGAAGATACTTGTCATCCTTGAAAAATTGGATAAAGATGCTTGTATGCAAAAAAGGAATCTTACGAATGTGATAGTTGAGAAATGTGCACAGAAGGGTGGATATTTCACAGCAGAACTGTGTGAAAAATGGCACAAACTAAGTTGAGATTTTCCCTGTATATAACATAACTAAATTAGAGGCTGGTTATTTACGAAGTGGAAGAATATTTAGGTCAGGAAAGAGAAGAAATATTGTCACAGAAGAGGAATTTGCAGTAGGACTAGAGGAGAAGACTACGAGATCGTGTCGCACGTGGATAAAGTCTCTTGTGATGAAGAGGAAGAGTATAAAACAATATCTGAAGGAGAAGAAGAATCAGAAGAATCACCAGAAACTCCAAGACCAGAATATGAGTACGGTGCACCTACAACACCGTGCACATCGTTGGAGGTAAGATCTAGAATTTCATCTCCAAGAAGAGTTCTCAATACTAGTCATACTAACACTGTGAATAGTGTACAAGGGAGTTTGACTACTCAAATTTTTTTCCCAAGTGTATCAAGAGCCAACATAATGGCTGGAATAGACATTAAGTTGTCGATATTTAATAGAAATAGGTTGGAAGACCTTGAGAAAAATTGGTTTCTCTGTGAATCCTTATGGACTATGCGACAGATCCAAGATGAAGACATAAAGGAAGCACAGATGGTCATGACTCTATAAGGTCATGTGCTAAACTTGTACTACATGAAGTTTTCTATAGTGTCAATAGGAGTTGTGGAGAAAACGTTCGATTAGATTCGAGTTGGAATGATATATGAGTTTAGAAATCCAAAAGTTGAGTCGCAATGCATTACAAAGATTAAATAAATCAAACAGCTACCTACAGAGTTTGTCTGGGACTTTGATCAAAGATTCAAGACATTAATGACCAAAGTAAGCTTCCAAATGTTAGACATACAACATAAGGATTAGTTCATTGATGTATTTTAGCCACACATCTGGGTTCCATTGATGCAGCAGAAGATAGTGTCACAAACAAAAGCTATGGAAATAACAATGAAGATAGAATCCTCACTGATTGGAGAAACTGATGCATGAATGATGCAGATTCAATCACAACTGGCTAACCTTATGCTGCAACTCCAAGACATCAAAAAAGGAAAAGAGGTTCAAGAAGAACTATGGTGTACAATATTTAGAACATAAGAACACCATAAAGATAATTGTCTGCCACTCATGAAATGATGTTGCAGTAGGAGCGCCAAACACGATAAACACCCAAGAGATTCCTTGGTGTAGAATATGTCAAACTAGAGGCCATCGGTTAGAAGAATGTTTGTCTTTATAGGAGATTGTAAGTACACCAGCTAGCTTTTATTGTAAATTTTGTAAATATGTAGGACACGATGAGAAAGATTGCAGAGCATTCCAACTACTACAAGTGAAGACGGTGGATACCTACTTGATGAAGACTGATGAGAAGATGCAAGATGAATGAGCACAATATCAGTACCAGGATTCTCAATATCCACCAATAGAATTTCAACAACAACAATATCTTCACCTGCAATATCAATAAAATCAGTATCTACCGCAACATCACTACCCTCAACATAGTGGGGGTGGAAATTTTCGAGGCCAAGGACAAAAACAATATGGAGGTGGAGGATTTGGTCGAGGAAGAGGTCGAGTCATATTTTATAATTGTGGACAACCTGGACAATTTGCTTGAGATTATGAAAATCCTACGAAGACCTTTTCGTATTGTAAAGAATTTAATCATACTATGGAACATTGTCCATAATTAATTACAATGTGACAGTCTTGAACTGTGGGAAATCCCAACCCTATGCAAAATCCCAATTTGAATCCTAACCAGAACATCCAAAGGATTTATGTCAAGCCAAGGCAAGCAAAAATTGTTGTCGTCACAGGGGAAGGTGTTGCGACTGGAGAAGACCAGAACACATAGCATGGACAACCGCATGTGCGAACGACGACAAAAAATAAAGTATCGTTTGACATCCAGAAAGAAAATAAATTATTCTTCGACGTCCAACCAGAATTTATCGACACAAATCAAGCGTCGACATTTGGACAAGTAAGAGAGATGCCCGAAAGGTTCGATCAAATACTCTGGAAGCAACTGATGAGAAAGGTTAGTAAGCTCAAAGAATTTTTCAAAATTTTATTATCACTAATCCATGGTAAATACGCCATCACATAATTGACAACACTCATAGAAGAGACTCCAGAAGAGTTGCAACCTGAAAGAAGAGTTAACCATGTCGGGAAAAGATTAAAAAATGGTCGCGAGTGGGAAAAGATTAAAAAATGGTCGCGAGTTGCGAATGACTACGTAGATAGGAGACTATGACATGGATTATATCATTTTAGATCTGGGATCTGATGTCAATATATTGACAAGGAAGACATGGGAAATTATGAACAAACTACGACTGGATTGGTCTCCCATTCAACTAAGGTTAGCAAATCAGTCAAAGGTTCTACCCATTGGTTGATTGACTCAAGTACATGTCGATGTAGAAGGTCTGAGAACATATGCATATTTTGAAGTGATCGACATTGTCGATGATACACACTCGTATCTTGTACTTTTGGGGATCAACTGGGAAATAGACAACTATACCATCATAACTTTCAAGAGAAGAATATTGTCATTTGAAGATTTAGAGATAAGAGTAGTCGCACCAATTGATCCGTTAGAAGGACAGAGATATGTTGAGCCAGTTAACAGTGAAGGACAAGGTGATTTCCTGGATCATATCTATAACATTATGTCGTCTCAAGATGACTTATATAAATCCAACAGCTGTTGGAAAACTGAGTTTGAGGAGTGTTATCTCCTGTACATCTGATTTCGGTGAAGCATTAGAAAATTGGCAGAATCAAATGCACAGAGTTTCTATGGGAAGATGCGTAATAATTACAAGGGGTGTGTGACGGGTAGGAGGTGAGGTAAGTGAGCTACCCACACATTAAGGTTTGCCTAACCTTGCATATTTTCTAGCAGAATTTGAAGCAAAAGTTATAGAATCACAACGATTGTATGCCTTGGACTTTGTGCTGAAATCTATGCTCACTAGATGGTGGGGTACACATAAACAATCTCTCTGAATTCCATCCGCAATGTAGAAGATTGATGGATATCATATTTGAAGAAGAGGTCAATTATACTAGTCGCAAGTATACCGTATTGACAAATCCTATCGAACATATTGATTATTGTCGCATGACATGGCAGAAATATCCGCTACAAGAATGGGTTCATCACTTCATACATACATTGGACATGATACCAAGGAATTGATATACATCTGTTGAGTTGCGATGATGAACTATTGAGTGGGAAGAACTAGCTTCTAGTTTCGCACATACCTTCGAGTCCGCGGATCATCACCCAATAATTGATGTTGCACTACAAGTAATGAAGAAGATATTTGAGGAAATCCTTGTCGTAGTGACAAATTTCCATGAATGCAGCACGACAATCCACCAATGGTTGGAATGTTACAGTGTGACAAGAGAACCAGATGATGATGTCCCACTTGACATAAACATACCTGAGTCAGAAGGTATGTGCGTAGTGGAGGGATTTTGTATTTCTAGAGACCAATTCCTGAGTCCACTCAAAGTCAAGAAAGTTAATATTGGTTTCCCTGAAAATCCAAAGTTTGCCAATATTGGAGATTGTTGGGATGAAGAGACTATAGGAAAGATCATTGATTTATTGCATGGGATCATATGTTCCCTACTAGATTTTTAGAGATGAAGGGAATAGTTGGAGATCTCAGGAAAATGAAAATACCTTTGAGTTCGGATGCAAAACTGATCAAGCAACGACTATACCAATTGAATCCACAATACAAAGAAAATTTCAAGGACGAATTTGGGTGTTATAGAACCTATCAAGGAATCAAAATGGATTAGTCTGATAGTAGTCCCAGACAAAAAGACCTCAGGAAAAGTAATAATTTGTGTCGACCTAATAAAATTGAATGATGCTTGCTTACATGACCTGATTCTTACTCCATTTACAGATGAAGTACTAGAGAGTGTCAAAGGGAAAGAAACGTACTCGTTCACTGATGGATTTTCTAGTTACCATCAGACCAGGATTGCAAAGGAATACCAACACAAGACTACTTTTGTGACGGAGTGGGGATGTTTCCAATATACGGTAATTTGGACTTAAGAATGCTCTTGTGAGTTTTTCCAGAATTGTAGTAACTTTCTTTAAATATTTCATACACAAATTTCTTTAAGTCTACTTCGATGATTGGATAGTATTTAGGCTCATAAAATACCATATTGAGATCCTTAGAATGACGTTGGAAATTTGTTGCCAGTATCAAATTTCACTCATTTTGAAGAAATGTATCTTTTGCACCCCGTTTGGAGCTCTGTTGGGCCATGTGGTCTGTCATGATGGAATTTTGATCGACCCGACCAAATTGATATCATTCTCAATATACCACCACCTACTACAGTTAAACAATTGAGAGCAGCACTAGGACACACTGGATACTACATAAAATTTATCAAATGATATGCATAGGTGACCACTCCGATGGAAAATCTTTTGAGAAAAAATGTTAAGTTTCAATGGATAGAGAGTTGCCAAGAGAGTCTAGACACATTGAGAAACAAGATTTCTACTACGCCAATACTTGTATATCCACATTGGAAAAAGGAGTTTCATGTTCATGTCGATGCATCGTCCATCATGCTCAGTGTGGTGTCGACACAACCTGGTGAAGGATTGATCGATAACCCCATTTCCTTGGATAGCAGGAAGTTATAGATTGCAAAAAAAAATTATACCATGACGGAAAGAGAAGGTTTAGCGATGGTATATGCACTGCAGAAATTCAGACATTATTTGTTGGATGTACATTTTAAGATGTACACTTATCATTCCACATTGAAATACCTGGTCAATAAGCCAGTGTTAGGGGGGGAGATCTGTCAGTGACTTCTCCTCTTCTAGGAATTTGACTTTGAAATAATTGTTAAAGCTGGTCGATTGAATTTTGGGCTAGAACATCTTTCAAGGATAGAACGTGGTGAAGAGCCTAGTAACCTAGATGATAATCTCCTTGATGCACAACTGTTTGTGATAACAATGTTTGATGATCATTATATATATATATCATACAATTTTTTAGTATGGGTTATACGCCAACTGGATTCACCATTGCGCAAAAGAAACAGTTGGTTGTGTGAGCTACGTATTTCCAATTAATCACTGGACAATTGTATAAAATGGATCCTAATGAGATTCTTCATCGCTGAGTTTTGGAGCACAAGCGACCGTTGATATTAAATGAAGCACATGGTGGTGTTGCAGGAGGACACCATGCAGAAAAATATACAGTGTGCAATATTTTTCAAGCAAGATTATGGTGTACCACCATGCATGCGGATTCCCAGGATCATTGTCGCAGTTGTGATGTCTGTCAAAGGACTGGAAAGTCATCGCGACATGAAGAAATGTCATTAATACATCAAATAACAATGCAGGAATTTGATAAATGGGACATTGATTTAGTGGGTCCTATCAGTCCGATAGGAAATTGCACTGGTGCACGCTATATTGTTACTATGACTAATTACTTAACTAGATGGGTCGAAGCAGTGCTAGTAAAGGATTGTACTGTTGTGACCACTAGAAATTTTTTATTTGAGAATTTAATGACATGATTTGGATGCCCAAATATTTTAATAAGTGATCAAGGTACACACTTTGTCAACCAGTTGATCGCAAAACTCATGAAGGAATTCCAGACTCAACATAGAAGGACAACACCTTGCCACGCTCAAGAAAATGGAGTTGTCGAAGCCTTTAACAAAATTTTGGAAAATGCATTAAAAAAGATTTGTAATTCCCAAAGAGATGAGTAGGATAAAAAAAATTCAACGGTATTATGGGCATATTGCACAACATGCAAGAAATTGACAGGGCAAACTCCATTTCGTTTGGTGTATGGACAAGAAGTTGTGATGCCTATGGAGTATATTGTCCTAAGCTTAAGAATTGTTGCAATCACAGAAATGATAAATGTTGATGTTGTCAAAGAAATATTGTCACAAAATGTGCAGATGGAAGAAGAACGTTTTTTTGTAGGCTTTCATCAAAATGTTGAAAAATAAACAAAAATCATGGCATGATCGACACATTAAGAGGAAGAACTTTAAGGTCGATGGACTTGTTCTTATGTATGACAACAAATTTTTCAAGCATCTAAGGAAGTTGAGAACACATTTATTAGGACCGTATATCGTCACGTAGATCACTGATGGAGGTAGTGAAATTGCAAAAGTTAGATGGAACAGAAGTCTAAGGACTGGTCAATGGAAGTCGATTGAAGTCGTATCACAATAGAAGCAAATTTGTCGCATAAGAGAGAGAGAGAGAGAGGAACGAAAACAAGAAAACAAGAGGCAAAAAAAATTCTAGGTCGCATACTGCTAGTCTGTCATCATAAAAACATGAAGTCTCACAGACTCGATGTCTGGTGAAGACCAAAAATTCAGAAAGAAGACACTTAGCCTGTCACAAGAAAAGAAGATACATCAAAGGAGAAAACAGGTCGCAAGGAGTGCGACACTGTCGCAAGAAATACAGAAGGAAAAGACATGACAGCTAGAGGGCATTAATTTGAAAATTCCATGACAATTTGGAGGCATGCTTTTAAGACACTTTAGTCATGATTGCAATGATGTCATAGTGGAAAGTGATGGGTTACATGGTAGTTCCCATATGATGATTCGGATAGGTGATCCATGTGATGGATCATGTTTCCGCTATTCCACTCGATGGTTGTGCATGTGAAGGTCTAACAGATCGAACCAATAGGTATTACCTGCATTCACCATTCACGTTCAACTCAGTCTGATGTGCTAGAATTAGGAATTTCTCTCTATAACACCTAGGGTATAATTAATTTTGTTACAAAAGTATGCTTACTATGAATCCTAGTGACACTGCACTCACAGGGTCCATGATTGAAGATATCTTACCTATGCTAATTGAGGAATATGTTTCCAGATATGTTCCACCGCAGGAAGGGATGGGATTGAAAGGTGACCTAGTTCCAGTCCTCCCTGAAATAAGGATACGAAACAAACTACTAGGTTCATGAATGAACAATATTTATGGTTCCTACAAGATTAAATATCTCTCAAAACTGCTAATGAAGGATGAAGAAACAACAGTTGAAATTTGCTTGCCAAATGGCATCCCACCGAAACCGATGGATATACTTGTGGAACTTTTCACCAGAGTGCATAGTATCCATTGCTAGAACCTGTCGATCTGAACCATCATTTGGATAACGAAAAATAGAGATAAAGGCCATCATCATCACCATCATTCATATAAGAAGCACAAGATATAGTTGGCGATGGTGTTTAAAAAAAGAAGATGAAATGTCGTCGAAGAAAAGGATGACGTCGATGAGATATTGGATTTCATCATCGAATAAAAGTAAGATGTTGATGAGATGGAATACTTCATCATTAATAAAACATAGAAGATGATCATTGTCGACGAATAAAAAGTTGAGCAACATTGTCTTCCTCTGAGAGGGAAGAAGCCAAAGAAAACAATACTCAGGCAAGCACTTGGGATTTCATATTCAGCTTTCAAAAGTGGTGATGTTGATGAAATTTTCCATATCGTTCGTCTGTCCGCTCCGAAAAAATGACTTTATCCGATAGAATAAAGAAGGAAGGAAATAATAGAAGTTGCAAAGAAGATAGAAGAGGCAGAGGCACTATGTACTAAGGCTGTCGACCAAGTCTCTCAGGCTTGGGAATCCTTGATTGAAGATGCTGAACTAGAGAAAGTTGCAGAGGAGTTGCGCATTGTTGAGGAAGATATGAACCAAATGAAGAATTCCATGAAAATGTTACCCTTAGAAGAAAAATGGCTAAGGCATAAGAAATGAAGAAATTGCAATATCAAGTGGCGGTGTTGCACATGCAACAACAACAACAACAGTCAGATAAAGTTGAAGAGTTGTAGGCTGAAGCTGAAATATTTATAGGAATTATTTATCCTGTACATCAAAGAGTACAACAAGCAGTGGAAGCAATAAGGCTCATACCATTGGAACACCTCATTTTTAACCTTATGGAAAACTTCCAGAAAGAAGAGGAATATGTGCGACGAGAGACAAAAGAGATCCTAAAACTCTTCGAAGATTGTTAAGATAAAGTCACCCCAAATGCAAAAGTGAAAAAATAATCTTGAATGGATTGGGATGAGCCAAATTTGAGTGTTGGGGGCATGTTGGTTTTAGGGAAAGATATGTAGAATTCAGTTAGAATCCTACCCAAGTATGAAAAGATTCAGGTTGCAAGAAGTAAAAGGAGATGCAATAGAAGTAGAGAAGGAACAACAGAAGAAGGAAAATAAGGAAAAGGATTTGCGACAGAATCAATTGCATAAGGAAGGAGGACAAGGTAGAAGAAGTAGTAAGAAAGGAGGATGTGACAGATAAGGAATAGAAGTAGACAAAGAAGAAATAGCTAAGGAAATAAGCAGTTGATGAGGAAGCAGCGGCAGAAGAGAGTTCGTGACGGAAGAGAAACAACAACAGAAGGAAAGGATGCGATGGAGTTAACCATGTTAGAATACGCACAATGGCACAACGGTTGGGAAATGACAGTTAGGAAATATCATGGGTTTGAGGTCAGCTAGCGTTAGCGGAAGCCACACATATGAAAGCATATTTGTAAGTCGGTTCATTAGTTCCTACTAACATGTGTCAATAGAATAGGAAAGACAGCGTGGTGGCTAACTATATGAAGTCGACTGAAAGTGACATGTAAGAATCTATAAAAGGAGGAACCAAAGATGTATGCAGGTTACACACTCTCTAGTAATTTATGTCCTAGTCAGTTGGCTCCGGGCCATGTGTTAGACTTTGTAAGTTGTGTCATCTGTTAGTGTGTTGAGTTGTAGAGGAGTCGAAGACCCTGCAACTAAGTGCGCATGAGTGTATAAGAGATTGATTTGATCCAGGATGTGTACGGATTGACAGTAGAGTTGTAGAGGAATTCGAGTTGATCCATTCTATGTGTGTATCATAGGTAGAGTTCATTACCAGAGAGAATAGAGACATAATACTAGAGAGCATGAGAGGAGGAATAAGCCTGTATATATAAGAAAAGAAAGATCTAGAACAAATTCTACAGCTTAGTGCGCATACGAAAGGGCGCCATGTATTTCTCATGCCAGATGAAGAGCACATTTGTGGTTTTTCCTGAATGGGTTTCCACATTAGAGACTGTGTCAAATGTGTGAATGATGAATGTGCTTGAATTGCATATATATGTTACTTTGAATATGTGTTTCTGTATTTTCTTATGAATGAGTTTATATATATATGCCTCACTGTTATTGTTGAATGTAACTATGTTGCATAGGGTTTATTGTAATAATACCAGTTTAAGGATGGGTTGTGTCATAGATTAAATGGGCATAATAAGTATAGAGACCCCACCCATTATCATATGTCGAGCACCTTGGTATAAAACCAAGGGACAATAGATCCCCCACCCAACTGTAGAAACTTGGTTCTGGAAGTTACCCATAGAAACATATCTCGGGTGAGACTGCACCTATGTTGCAGGTACTGGTGATTGATCCTTGCTCTGTTGGGTCAATATATTGGGATTTGTTGCATGCAAAGGAGGAACTGAACCTGGGTCAAAGAGGGTTCAAATCTAATGGAATTCGTCAAGAGCCCACAAACATTCATCGATGTTTCACTATTGGGAAATTGGTCACCTCTATTAGTTTGTGTTTTGTCTAAACACTACAACATAGTTAGGCATATTGTTTCTCAATGCTCTCCTAGCAAAATGCCACTTTTGACTTTTCCATAACACCCAACACTCTCTTCTTCTTGAATCCGCAGACCTCTGGGAACTTCACCTTTGTAATTTTGTTGTCGCTCCCTTCCTCAATGAATTTGCTGGTAATTTTCTCTTATGGGAACCGACAGACATGTCAAGGGCACTGCTACTCAATGTTTCCTTCCACACATTATCTGTGTGCCACCACACTATTCCTATCTGCATAAAATATATGGAAAATTCCTACATCATGGTGAAGATGCCCTAACGTATCCTTGGAGTACACTTGGCCATGATATCCTAAATTGTACTCCAAGGATACACCTAAGGAGATGTTCGATTCCCTAACAAGAATGTATGAAGGAAGAAACATTAATCACCAGATAAACTTGAGAGCCCAACTCAAAATTACAAAGATGAGCAAGGGTGAATCTATTGAAGAATATTTCACAAGGGTTTCTCAATTCAAAGAAAAACTAGATGAAATTGAAGAAAATATTGAAAAAGATGAATTAGTTGTGGATATTAATCCTAACCTTAGTAGAATTGAACTCACAAAAAATTGCTAGAAGACATGCAAAGATCCACTCAAAATTGGAGACTGAAATTGGTGCATAAAATTAACTTGCATTACATAAGTGTACATCAAAAAAAATTATAAAAGAATAAGTTGTCTAAATATATAAATACATCAGAGATTCGAATACCTAAGGATTCAAGTTGAATCCTTACAATTGGCAGGCTTACTAAAAGTAAAAAATCCCCCTAGGTGCATAAAACACTTTCCAAATCAATCCAGGAAGGTCACGAATTAGATGAACAAGGCATGTCATCCAATGAGTGATGGAAATTCATTAAGCTCATCATTTCAAGAGATAAAAATATGGAGGATGATTTGGGTGAAAAACAAGGCAGTTTCCATGTGACTAGCTTTCACCTTTTCTACCTTAAAGCTGCTGAAAAAACAGTCTAAGTCTGCATAAGGCAGGAAGGTGCACTTACTAAGATGGAAGCATGTATAGTTGGAAGAATTTTATCTAGAATCTGTAAAGGCACTACTGGATGTATTCATGGAAAGTGTTGATCAAGTGGTGTAAGTGGATGCCAACTAGCTAGTCTATAACCTAGGAAATTAACCTTAAAGATTAATAATTATATCCTAAGTATGGGAATGAGTTTTTTATTATTCTAACACCCCCATTTAAGGTTGAATTATGTGAAATATCAGAACTATATCAAATATATAGAACCTAGAAATAAGGATTAGTCACCCTTTAAAAACAAGGAAAGAAGGAAAACCACATGGGAGAAAAACCTCCCCTCAAACATGAACATGAACAAAATTTGTGAAATCTTGTCTTCAATTTGTTTTCACCGTCTGATCAGCTATCCCAAGCAATGATTTGATATGGCTGAAATTCTTATCAGATAATTCCTTGGTGAAGATGTCTTCAACTTGCTCAGATGATGCACAATAGTGCAGAGCAATGATCTCATCATGCACAAGTCCTCTAATGTAGTGCATATGGATATCTATGTGTTTGGTTCATTGCCTTTGAACAGGTTCTGTTGAGATTTGAATAGCACTCTAATTGTCACAAAAAATGACCGTGGATTTGCTATATTCAATCCCAAACTCTCTCAGTATTGTTTGCAACCACAAACATGGAGTAGCTGCATTCACAACTCCTCTGTATGTTGTCTCTGTAGAAGAAAGTGCAATGGAACTTTTCTTTTTACTTGACTAGAATTGGTCCATATGCAGGCATAAAAAAGCATCCAGAAGTTGATTTTCTATCAACATTATCACCAGCACAATCAAAATCAGTAAAACCAACTAAATCTAAGTCATATTTCGCAATATAGTGAATCCCATGTGTCTTGGTTCCTTGCACAAATTGCAAGATTCTCTTTGATGCCCTCCAATGGATATTATGTGGCTTCTCCATATGTATATATTCCACACTTATTCCATAAGAAATATCAGGTCAAGTGTGAGTAATATAGAGAAGACAGCCAACTAGTTGCTTATACGAAGTGTTGTTCACCAAGGGAGTTGAATCTGCTTCTTCCAGCTTAACCCCTGAGAGGAAAGGAGTATTGCTTGGCTTGCAATAGTTAATGTTGAACTTATTTGGTAGGTATGAATCATATTTGGATTTATTTACTTTGATTCCAGAGGCTGATTCATAAATATCAATCCCCAAAAATTGGCTCAACAGTCACAAATCAGTCATGGAGAAACCATGGTTCAAAGCATCCTTCAAGGAGGAAATTTATTTCATGGAACTTCCTATCATTAAAAGGTCATCCACATACAAGAAAATAATCAATATTGAACCATTAATCATCTTCAAATATACGTTTTGATCATACTTGCATCTAATGAAGTCTTGATATAGCAGAAATTCATCTATCTTGGAATACCAAGCTTTGGGAGCTTGTCTTAGCCCATATAATGATTTCTTCAACCTGCACACAAGAGATGGATTAGTAACAAAGCCTTATAGTTTTTGCATATATATCTCTTCTTTGATATCACCATGGAGGAAGGCACTCTTTACATCCATGTGATGTACCTCCCATTGCTTGAATGCTGGAAATGACCAAAAATAGTCTTATAGAGTGCATCTTTGCCACTAGTGAAAAGGTCTCATTATAGACAATGCCTTGGAATTGAGAGAATCCCTTGGATATGAACATTGATTTATACTTAATAGGAGAGACATCAGCATCAAACTTGGTTTTGAAGACCCATTTGCACTTCACTATCTTTCTACCAGGTGGGAGATTAACTAGTTCCCATGTCTCATTCTTCTGGAGTGAATGTAATTCTTCTTCCTTGGATGTTTTCCATATTGGGTATTCTAAAGCTTATTCATATGACTGTGGATCAGATTCAATCATTGGATAACACTTCCCAACAAATCTTGGATCTTTCATAGAGAGAGCACTCTCAAACTGAGATCTAGTTTTGCTAGAATCACTAGGATTCTCAGCTAGTTCCCCAGCTGCTTGAATGGTCTTCTCTACCCACTTTAGTCTTGTAGGAGTTTTTGGATATGAAATTAAATATTTATTATCTGACATATCAGAATCAAAAATATTATTAGAGTGTTCACTTACAATAAGAGGTGAAGGTGAAGAGGGTTCTGAAATTTCAGTTGTTGGCATAGGCTCTTCTTCAAACTGAACACTCCTTTCAATGAAATATTTTTGAGTGATCATGTGGATAATCTTGTACCCTTTGGAATCTTATGAATACCAAACAAATAGGCATTCTTGGATTTTGGGAGGCAAATCCTTTCTCTTTTCAGGTGGAATTCTAGCCCAAGATTTAGAGCCAAAATTCCTGAAGTGGGACACATTAGGATTGTGTCCACTACAAGCTTTGAAAGGAGTGATTCCATACAAGGATTTGTGAAGCACCCTATTCTGGATGTAAGCTGCAAAATTGATCTCTTCAGCCCAAAAATTTGGTGGCAAATTTTTACACTCCATCATGCAAGTGACCTCTTTGAGATATATATTCTTCCTCTTAGCAACACCATTTTGCTAAGGTGTGTAAGGAATCGGATGTTGCATCTGGATACCTACATCTTCACAAAGTTGTATGAATTCATACTTGACATATTCACCACCATTATCAGATCTGAGGACCTTGATATTTCTTCTAGACTAGTTCTCTACTAAGGCTTTAAAAACCTTGAAGAGGTCAAAAGCTTATGACTTGTACTTGAGGAAGAAGACCCAATAGTATCTGGAAAAGTCATCAATGAAGGTTAGGAAATATTTGGCTTGACTCATTGACATATGAGGGTAAGGACCAACTATATCACTATGAACAAGCTCAAGGATTCCAGAGGTTCTCTCATGGCTAACTAACTCATACTTGTGCTCTAGATGTTTTCCTAGGATGCATCCTTGATAGACTCCTTCAGAAAAATTGATTTTCGGAAACCATGTGACCATGTATTTTTCACACAAATAATATAGATACTTGTAGTTTAGATGGCCAAACATTTCATGCCATATCTTTCTAGATTCACTAGAATGAGTGAGGAGAGTAGAGGGGTTTGAGAAGGGAATGAAGTGTGAGAACTTGTACACTTTGCATCTATGATCAACAAAACATTTTTCTATGAATCTACCACTCAAAATTTCAATGATTTCAACATCATTGGGATTGAGTACAACCTTTTTAGGAGATCCAGTGTGAGTCATCTGATAGACTGACAAGAGGTTGGCAGCAAGACCTGGGACATACAAAACATTATTGAAGGAACCATGGTTAATATCTATTCTACCCTTCACTTTACTTTCAGGTTCAGAGTCATCTCCCAATACAATTTTAGGACCATTCGAAACATCAAGAGTGGAGAAGGCCTCCCTTTTCAAAACCACATGTCTTGAAGCTCTAGAATCAATGATAAAGGAAGAGGATCGTATAGTGCTTGCAACTAGGGCATGAACTCTCTCCATGTATTCAAAATTGGATCCTCTTTCCTTCTTCTTTGAGGCTTCAGGAAACGATATGTTTTGCTTTTCAAGGATTTTAGTCAACATATCAATTTGTTTCTTCATGCATGAGCTCTTTGGATGAAATCATTTATTACAGTATGCACACTTGCTCATCTCACCTTTTCCTTTCTTCTTCTGGGATTCTTCTTAGAGATTGAAGACTCCTCATGATACTTGGACTTGTCTTACTTTTGATCAGGAGGCTTCTTTGGGTTATCCTTCTTCTTCCCTTTGGAATCCTTCTTTGAATCTCCAGCAACTAAGGCTTGATCTTTGGAAGGTTTAATGGTGCCCATCATGACCAACTTGTCTTGCTCTTAGGTCAAATATTCCATGAACTTTGTAAGTGAAGGAATCTTCCAGTTTTGAACCGTTAACTTTGTGGCATGGAAGGTCTAAACAAACAATAATAGTCAGGGACAAGTTTTGAAAGTATGTCCAAGGCTAGTTGTTTATCTTTCTTTTCAATTCCACGCTGATGTAACTAAAGAACACGAGATTTGAACTTGTATAAATAGACTTGTAAGGACTCGAAGTTTCTTAGACTTAGTGATATAATCTCATTCTCTAGTTGATTTCCCCTCATTTCATCTATTTTTCCAAACAAAGTTTGAAGTTTCTCCCATACTTCATTTGGTGATGTAAATCCATCAAGATGGAAAAGAAGGTCTCTGGAAATATTAAGACACAAGAGACCATAATCCTCATCCCTCATGTTGTGCCACTTGATCTTGTCTATTTCTGAATTAGGCCCATCCTCATTTTCCATGGTCACCCTGAAGAGGCCTTTCCTCCTCATCATAATCTCCATCTGTTCCTTTCATTCAAAGTAATTGAATGGAGTCAAGATGATATGTTGATATTGATCCATTTCTTCAGCAATTGCTCCCTGAGTAGAATTAATGCGCTCTCTAGGAGAGTGATGATATATCTTGCAATATAAAAAAGAGAGGAGGACAATCGAGCTAAGGGATATATGATACCGTGTGGAAATTAAGCTTATTCTTAGTACAATTGAGCTCACAAAAAATTGCTAGAGCACATGCAAAGATCCACTCAAAATTGGAGACTGAAATTGGTGCATAACACTAACTTGAATTACATAAGTGTACATCAACAAAACTTAAAAGAATAGGCTATCCAAATATATAATTACATCAGAGATTCAAATACCTAAGGAGGCAAGTTGAATCCTCACAATTGGCAGGCTTACCAAAAGTCAAAAGTCCCCCTAGGTGCATAATTTTTTTTCCAAATCAGTCCAGTAAGGTCATGAATTAGTTGAATAAGTCATGTTATCCAATGAGTGATGGAAATTCAATAATATCATGCTCTCAAGAGAGAAAAAAATGGAGGATGAGATGGGTAAAAATCAAAGTAGTTTCCATGTTACTAGCTTTCACCTTTTTAACCTTAAAGCTGCTAAAAACATAGTCTAAGTCTGGATAAGGTAGGAATACGCACTTACTAAAATGGGCAGTATGTATAGTTGGCATAATCTTATCCAGGATCTGTGAAAGGCACTCTTGGATGTATTCATGGAAAGTTTTGACCAAGTGGATTCCAACTAGCTTGTCTAGAACCTACGAAATTAACCATAAAGATAATTAAGTATGGGAATGGGATTTTTATTTTTCTAACATTAGTAATGACCGCTCTCAATGATCTTAATAGATCATGGGATTATTATATCCAAACAATTATGAAAGGAATGAAATTTTACAATTTGAAATATTATGGGAAGAATGTGTTCAAGAGGAAGCTAGAGTGACAAATCGAGAAGCACTACTTAAAAATGATGACCATGCTCTAGCTACTCATGCTAGAAGAAGAAGAGGAAAACCTTATTTCAAGAAGGAAAATCATAAGGAGTCTCATCCTCCTAAGAAGTTCCAAAATAATAAAAAGGGATATTACAAGAAGAAATACTTCTCCTCTTATCAATGTTATCATTGTGATAAGATGGGACACATTTCCAGAAATTGTCCAACAAGAAAAGAAGAATATAAGAGGAGGAATAACAAAAGACATCATGCTCATTTATCCAAATAAGAATAATAAGAATAAGAATAATCTCCCAGGAATTCGACAAAAGAATATATTTTATTCTCTTCCCTCTTTGGGTCGACACCTAGAAATGACACATGGTTAATTGATAGTGGTGCTTCAAAGCACGTGACATGTCAGAAGAAGACTCTCTCTAGTATTGAAGAAAAGGACTTCCCTCAAAAAATTTCACTAGGAGATGACTATCAATATCCCATCAAGGGAATAATAGAATCCACATACAATCTTAATTTAGGAACCCCAATGAAGATGAAGGATGTGTTATATGTACCAAGATTGAAGAAGACCCTACTTTCTATTTAAGATTTAGATAAAAAAAGGATTTAGAGTTTCCTTTATAGATGGTGAAGTTCTTATGTGTCCTAAAGGAAAATATATAGAAGGTTCATATGTTATTGGGATAGAAGAAAGTGGCTTGTATAAATTGAAAGGTCACTCAGAAGCATCCTTGATTCATGATGATACTACAAGCCCATGTGAACTATGGTATAGAAGGATTGCTCACATAAACTACAAATCCTTACCACATGTGATCAAGGTAGTAACATGTTTACTTGATCTAAAGATTGATCATTAAGGAGTATGTAAAGGATGTGCGAAAGGAAAGAACATAAATAATGCATTCCCGAAAAGCAACACCAAGACAAAAGGAATATTCTAACTTGTTCACTTAGAAGTATGTGGTCCAATACCTCAACATCCTTAAGCGGGTATGTATATTATGTAACATGCATTGATTATTAGTCTCGTAAGCCTTGGGTTTACTTTTTGAAATCAAAATATGAAGTGTTTGGAAAGTTCAAGTAATTCAAAGCCTTGGTAGAGAATCTTTCAAAAAGAAAGATCAAGACACTTGGGTCAGATAATGGAGGAGAGTATACTTCAAATGAATTTGGAAACTTTTGAAAATATTTCAGGATTAAGAGGGAACTTACCACTTGTTGATGTATTTGTAACTTCGGAAGATATTCTAATGTATATTATCATTGTACGTTGGTGTACCCCCATTGGGGATGTGTGTACCCCCTTGCAGCATGTCTTAATTGTGTCTAGACCTTGAGGTACAACCTCTGTTGTAAGTTGGGGAATAGTCCCCAATGTAACATCATGTAATGTGTATTTGGAACCTCTCTAGAAGAAGTTGGACCTGTTAGGGAATACATGTGGGCCCCAGTCTTATGCTTGGTCAATGACTTGAAAGGGTATAAATAAGGAGGTGCTCTCCCTCATTTATACACACCTCGCACTCTCAAGTCTGCATGAGATAGAGAGAGACAAAAGGGAGGAGAGATAGATAGATGTTGAATACTTCTTATTACTACTTTTGGTCATCTTACTATTATGAGGAAGTTTGTGGGGTTTTCTCTTTTATGGTTTCCCTGGTGAAAATATGTGTGTCTCGTGTATATTTTATATCTTATGCATTTTGTTGTACTTGTTATTCTTTCAGATAAAGATCCTAGATAAACTAATCAGATCTAAAGAAAAACTAATATGGTATCAGAGCCTCTCTGAAAGAAGGAACTGTGTAGCTGCAAAAACTAGGGATTCCTAGTTCAAGGTGTTCTCTCCACATATCATTAAGAAAAGAGGGCTAGGATAACTCACCTCAGTAGGGTGCATATTTTGGTGGAAACAATTTCAAGATTGAAGAAGTTTCGTTTTTTACCCTATCACTTGTGCCAAGAGGAACTAGGGCATCAAGTTTTGGAGGCTTCCCACCTTAGTTTTCAGAAAGTGACCTAGTTGAGAAACTCGCCTCAAAGGAGGTACATCTTTCTATCCAAACAGAATTACCAAATTCCAAGTTTGGAAAATTAGGGTTTCTCTGACAAACCCTAGGTCATCCAACTCCGGAACCCAGTCGGACACCTCAAATAGATAAGATATAAATATTTTTCATTTCCATTTGAGGTTATAATTTGAAAATATGACTCATCATACTCAGCTTGAGAATAAGCTTGGAGGGGTAGATAACTTTCGAGCATGGAAGTACATAATATTCCTCATCCTTCAAGAGAATGATTTCGATCAATACATCACTAAGGAGGTTCCAAAACCAAAGGTAGATGATGCTAAGGATTCTCATAATAGAAGCATGGCTAAGGCTAAGAGAATCATTGTAGATTCCACTAAGGATCACCTCATCCCCCATGTGTCTTCATTCAAGACACCAAAATAATTGTATGATGCTTTGAAAAAGATGTTTGAAGGAAAGAACATCAACTGAAAGATGAATTTGAGGAACCAATTGAAGAATGTGAATATACAGAACTCTGAGACTATACAGTCTTACTTCACAAGGGTTGCTCAAATAAAAGAACAACCTGAAGTGGTTGAACAAAATATCGAAGAAGGAGAAATTGTAATGAATACCTTGAATGGTCTCCCTAGATCATGGGACTCATTCATTCAAGGAATTTATGCAAGAAGAAACTTGATCTCTTTCAGCAAACTTCGAGAAGAATGTGCAAAAGAAGAATCTAGACTTGTGATAAGAAAAGAGAAGATGGGATAAATTGAATATCAAGCCCTCATGGTTCACACCAGGAAGAACTTCAAGAAGAATGAGAAGAAGGAGAAATTTCATCACAAGAAGAAGAAGGATAATAAACCGAAGAAGAACAAAAGAGATACTTCAAATGTCTGATTCTATACTTGTGATGAAAAGAGACACTTTGCAAGAGATTGTCCCATCAGGAAAAGAAGACATCATGCTCATGTTGTCAAATGTTATGTACGAACAAAAAAAATATTCACATAAGAGAAGGATGATTCGGATGAAGAGTATGTGCTAATCTCAACACTTACTAGCACTATATCACATGAAATCAATGATTGGTTTGTGGATAGTGGAGCTTCTAAACATATGACAAGATACAAGGAATCATTTGCTAATATGTTTGAACATGACTCACCTCACAAGGTGAAACTTGGGGATGACTATCAATACCCCATAAAAGGGAGTGGAGAAGCTTCATACAATCTTGACTCCAGGAAATATCTAAATATGAAGGATGTGATATATGTTCCAAGATTGAAGAAGAATCTTCTCTCCATTTTTGCACTAGATGCAAAAGGGATTAGGGTTTCCTTTGTCGATGGCCAAGTTCTAATGTGGTGCAGAGGAAATACAATAGAGGATGCAATAGTGATTCAAGAAGAAGACGGAGGCTTGTACAAGCTGAAGGGACAACCTTAACAAGCACTGGTTCATGAGTTGATTGAACCAAGTGAACTATGGCACAGAAGGATTGCATATGTGCACTACAAGGCACTACCAATGGCAAGCAAAGTAGTCTCGGGACTTCTAGAGATCCAAGAAAATAATGAAGGCATTTGCAAAGGATGTGCACAAGGAAAGAATGTGAAGAATATATTTCCTAGCAGTGAGAGCAAGGATAAAGGAATCCTGGAAATAGTACACTCGGATGTATGTGGACCCATGTCTTCTATCTCGTGAAGCGAGTATGTGTACTATGTTTCCTTTATAGATGATTTATCACATAAGACTTGGATATATTTCTTGTAAGGGAAAAGTGAATTTTTCAGCAAGTTCAAGGAATATAAAGCCTTGGTAGAGAACCAGAAATATAGGAAGATCAAGACTCTATAGTCAAATAATGGCGGAGTGTTCACTTCGGAATAATTCAAGGATCTCTACAGATATTCTGGGATTAATAGGGAGTTGATCACTCCATACAATCGTCGATAGAATGGGCTTGCGAAACGAAATAATCGAACCTTCATGGAGGTAGAAAAATTCATGCTGCATGATCATGATCTCCTTATGCACCTTTTGGTGGAGGAAGCAAGAATAGTTGTGTATGTACAAAACCATACTACTCATCAAGTACTTGACAATAAGAGTCTTGAAGAGGCTTTCTCAGGAGAGAAACCAGAATTCAACCATATGAGAATATTTGGCTACCCATTGTACATACATATCAAGGAGAAAAGAACCAAGCTCGATCCTTCTGGGAGGAAGGGTATCTTCGTAGGATACAGTGAAGCATCAAAGGCATATTGAATACACTTCCCAGGATTCAAGAAGATCGACATCATTAGAGACGTAGCCTTTGATGGAGACTCGACATACTTTAGATCCAGGAGGTCGAGGAACCTGAAGAGATGAGAGGTCGAGATATGGAAATTTGAGAAGAAATTCCATAGGTCCATGAAATCATGACATGGCAGAGCCGGTAGAGACATTCCTTAAGAAGGACTCCCACAAGAGGAAACTAGCACGGGCATGGGATCTCATACACATAGTTCAAAGGTATGGAGCTCCAGAGGGAATACATAGAGAGAGAGAAAGGGAAAACCCCTACAATAGCTATGTGGCTCTGTTGTGTGACATCATTGACAAAGAACCTTCCACCTATGAAGAGGATACATAAACTAAAGATTGGAAGGATGCGATGATCGAAGAATATCAGTCGATCATGAAGAATGATGTATAGGAGATTGTTCAGAGATCAGAGAAGAAATCAGTTGTGACTTCAAAGTGGATCTACAAGATCAAGCATGTGGCATATGGAAGCATCGAGAAATACAAGGCAAGATTCGTATCAGGACGCTTCTCACAGAATGAAGGCATAGAATACGAAGATACATTTGCACCTGTGGCAAGATACACTTCCATTAGGACCATACTTGCTTTGGCATCATTTATGAAATGGAAAATACACCAGATGGATGTCAAAACATATTTCATGAATGGTGTAGTCGAGTAGGAAGTGTACATGGAACATCCAATGGGATTCAAGACATGTGATAGGAAGACCCATGTGTGCAAATTGAAGAAGGGATTGTAGGGATTGAAACAATCACCGAGGACATGATATGACAAGATGGATAGCTTCCTGATGAGCTTGGGATTTACCAAGAGTAAAGCGGATTCCAACCTATACTTCAAGGTGGAAGATGAAATACCAATGATACTCGTGTTATATGTCAATGACTTGTTTCTGACAGGTGAAGAGGAACTCAATACAGATGCAAAGAGGAGACTTGCTACAAAGTTCGAGATGAAAGACCTAGGCATGATGCACTACTTCTTAGGCATGGACGTGTGGTAGAGTATAGATGGGATATTTCTTGGTCAAGGAAAATATGTAGTGGATATTCTAAAGAGATTCAAAATGATGGATTGCAAGGTAATGGCCACACCTATTGCATCTAACTTGAAGCTTCTGAGTGATGCTTCGTCCAAGAAGTTCGATGCCATGATGTATCATCAGATGATTGGTTGATTGATGTATCCAATGAATACGAGACTAGACATATGCTTTGCGATGAACACCCTGAGCCAGTTCCTAACGAATCCGAGACATGTTCACTTGATACATGCAAATCATATACTAAGGTATCTAAAAGGTATAGTGGATTATGGGCTCAAATATGATGCAAATCAGAGGATTAACCTACAAAGTTATGTTGATTCAGATTGGTCAGGCAGTGCCACTGATAGGAAGAGCACCTTAGGTTTCTGCTTCAGTTTTGGATCTGGAGTGATCTCCTGGTTCAACAGGAAGCAATCATGTGTGGCATTGAGTACAATCGAGGCAGAATATGTTGCCTCTTGCTCAGCTAATTGCGAGGAAGTATGGCTTCGAAAGCTACTATCTGACTTGTTTGATCTCCAGTTGGATGTGACTTGTATCTTCTGCGACAACTAGAGTTGTTTGAAGCTTTTGAAAAATCCTTTGTTCCACGACAAGTCGAAGAACATCGAGATCAAGTTCCACTATATCAGGGATATGGTGCAGAGAGGAGCAGTGAAGCTCCAGTACATGGAAACAGAGGAGCAAATAGCCTATGTGTTGATCAATTCTCTTGCAAGAGTGAAGTTCGAGTACTTTAGAGAACGACTTTGTGTGATCTAGATCGAGATCCCTCGAAAGAGGGATTGATATGTTCTAGCATAAATATAAATACAGGTTGTCTAAGTGTAAAATCCTGGTGAAGCTCGTAGGTTTCTCAGACGTAATCAGTCCTGTAGGTTGTTCTTGGATATAATCAGTCCTGGCGAAGCTCGCAGGTTATCCTTGGATGTAATTCGTCCTGATATAATACTGAAGCATAATATCTCACATGGGAAATGAGACATATTGTCCGAGTGGGAAAAATACTAGTGTAGCAGGATGCTCAAACGTAATCAGTCATGTAGGTTGTCCTCGGATGTAATTAGTCCTAGCGAAGCTCATAGGTTATCCTTAGACGTAATCAGTCCCATGACGGGTTATCCAAATGTAAAAATAAGGACCTGGTGTGGTACGTAGGTTATTTGGATGTAATATGCCCAGTGGGTTGTCTAAGTGTAAAAATGAGACATGGCGTGGTACATAGGTTACTTGGATGTAATATGCCCTGATGGTTATATGAACGAAAAAGATCCTGGACGCAGGTAGTTCAGATGTAATCCCTTGAGGTTGACCTAGAACATAAAAGATCCTGATGCGGCAGGTTGTTGGGTCGTAATAAGTCCTTACATATATATGTGTGTGCTCCCATGTTGAGATGATAAGGTCATGAAGCATGAGAGGTGCACCAAGGTGGCTCTCTGATAGAACGCAGGCCAACTATGGATGATTTGTTTGTTGTTGTTTTGTCTTGTGAAGGACGAAAGAGATGATTTGGAAACTATGAGAAGAAGGTAGAAGATGCAGGTTATTGTTGTGGAAATGTAAATAAGGTCATGGACAATTCATATTTCATGGCTTGCTCATATGTGATGAAGACTTGGCTGAGGACTAGGCCTACATCTAGCATGAAAAGGGGTTGGATTTGTACAAACTTCTAATGACAGATAGTATGGTACGATGATCAAATTAATAAGATGATTATGGAAACAGCTATGATGATGACTCTGTGATGATGACTCTGCGATGAAGACTTGACCAAATATGTTGATGACTGTGAAGAGAGAGAATACATTCCTAGTTAAGAGGGAGTGTTGATGTATTTGTAACTTTGGAAGATATTTCGATGTATATTATCATTGTATGTTGTTATACCCCCATTGGGGATGTGTGTACCCACTTGCATGATGTCTTAATTATGTCTAGACCTTGAGGTACAACCTCCATTGTAAGTCGGGGAAATAGTCCCCAGTGTAACATCATGTAATGTGTATTTGGAGCCTCTCTGGGAGAAGTCGAACTTGTTAGGGAAGACATGTGGGCCTCAGTATTATGTTTGGTCAGTGACTTGAAAGGTTATAAATAGGGAGGCACTCTCCCTCATTTATACACACCTCACACTCTCAAGTTCATATGAGAGAGAGATACAAAAGGGAGGAGAGATAGATAGTTGTTGAATACGTCTTATTACTACTTTTGATCATCTTACTATTCTGAGGAAGTTTGCGGGGTTTTCTCCTTTATGGTTTCCCTAGTGAAAATATTTGTGTCTCGTGTATATTTTATATCTTATGCATCTTATTTTAGTTGTTATTCTTTCAAATAAAGATCTTAGATAAACTAATCAGATCTAAATAAAAACTAACACCACTCCCTATATTCCACAATAGAATGGTGTTGCTGAAAGAAATAACCGAACTATTATGGAAGCCGTGAAGACTATGATCCATGTTCATTATCTTCCTATGCACTTATGGGCTGAAACAACAAGGACAACAATATATGTCCAAAACATAATATCCCATAGTGCACTTGAGTTCAAAACCCCCAAAGAGATGTTCACAGGCAAGAAACCATAAGTAAGTCACCTCAAGATATTTGGTTGTCCAATGTTTTTTCATATTCCAAAAAAGAAAGACCCAAGTTGGATCCTTCCAGAAAGAAAGGAATACTTTTTGGATACTTTGAGGTCTCCTGTAATGTCCCGGTTTTGACCCCGTTTGCATGATGTATATAATGTAATTAATCGTGGTGAGGAGCTAAAGGCAAAAGCCCCACCATCAATTTGGTTGTGTATGTTTCGACAATGGGGATAGTTGCTGATGGTATGTCGTGCTATCCGGCACCTTATAATTCGGCATCATGTAAACACACACATCAAATAAAATAAACCACAGCCAGCAACGGCAATGCAACGTTGAATGAAAAGGGCATGATTCCAAAGGATAAGGGGTGGGGGATGTCAAACCTTGGTTTGTGGGGAAAAAAAACCCATGTGTTTTATCACCTTTGTTTGTTTTTCCACCTTTCTTGTTTCACCAACCTCTTCAATGACTTGGTTTTGTTGTTGGGGGCGGTTATGGCTGGTGGTTGAGGCAGTTATTGCCTTTGGGAGTGGGGTGGCAGGACTGTCAGTCCCTTACCCACACGCCCACTCCACCCACGACTGCCTTCACTCCACGCTTGGTCTCCACCTTCTCCACGACGCCATTCTTCCCTGGCCTGTTCACTCTCATGCGGAGGTCAGTTCTGTTCTCCTCACGCACCAGTCAGGGGCTCTATTTGTGGTTTGTGGGCTGTTGTTCCCATATTTTGTTGGCCGCGTCCTTTATCCTCACGCACAGGAGTTATGCATTAGTTTTCCTCACGCAGGGAGCGGGTGAAATCGTGGCTGTCACTCAAGATTTCGGGTGCAGGAGCCGTTCACGCTCTGGGCTGTGTGCCTGTGTGTTTCACACCAATTCGGTGGTAAGTATATGTTCCCCATGTCGATTGTGGTTGTGTATGCTGTCAACTGTGGTCTGTAGTTGTATTCTCCTCCTGTCCATGCCAAGAGTCTATTTCTCTCCATTATCAGAATATGTAGTTTTCCGCTATTTCATTGTGGGACGGGAGCTGTCATCTTCCCCACGTTTCGTTGGCTGAGTTTCCCTGTTATTTGGGACTGTATATAGCTGCCATCGTTTGCACTGTGAGTTGTGGCTGTTGATTGCCATAGTCGTTGGCTGAGTCTCCCATGGCTATGCTGGGAGTGTTGTTTACTATTCACTGTGGGTTGTGAATTGTTGCCATCATCCATTGTGTGTTTGGGCTGCTGTTACTCCCCTGGTTTTGGGTTGCAGTGAGTTGTTTTGGCCACGTCAGGGCCAAGAGCAACTATGTGTCACCTTATGGGCTTGAGTTGTGCTCATGTTTTGTTTGCGATTATCCTCGATTGCCTTTCCTTCTTCACAGGGCTGTGAAGGGATGGTTTTGCTGCATGTAAGCAGTGGTTGGTATTTGGACTGTGCTGGCTTGCCCGGTCTGTTGATGGCCTGATAAACCCAGCTGTGTTGGTTTGCTGAGTGTGTCCCCTGGCTATATGTAAGCCTGCATTGACCCTTATCCTTGGAGGAATCATGCCCAGCTCGGGGGTGGCAGCGTTGCTGAGAGATTGATGAGCACGCTGGCCTATGGTTGGGTGGAACGTTGCAGCGACGTAGCTGGTTGCGGGGCGAGTTCTTCATCGAAAGATAAGTCCTGCTGTCTATATTTCATCTCTGCAATTATATTGATGTTTAATGAGTTATGATGAACATGCTGAATGCTGGTTTATGAATATGTTTGCTTCTCCTGAATAATTGAGGAATTATGCATCTTGTATGATGTCTTATGCACTCTGTTATGCATGTTGTTCAAGTTTTTAATATCAGCATTTTTTTCCTGTTTATGTTCATGGGGTTGTTTGCCCGGTGGAGCGATTGATGTTGCTCGCGTCCTCTTCGTCGGTCTGAGGGATGGGGACGTGACAGTATGGTATCAAAGCTCATGTTGCAACAGTGGGCCTCTATGGGTCAAGCAGGAGCAACTGACAGAGGGTGGAATTACCTTCCATGCCCAGCAGGGATCAGAAATTGAGACGGCAGCAAATTTCAAGAAATGGTTCAAGTGTTGAACAGTCTGTTCAGTCAGAACCCCTAGCGGAATTGACTTCCGCTGTGGCGGAAGATGTAGTTGGAAGGCCATCTGACGAGGCGCAGCAGCAGAAAAGAATTTTTGAAAATTTTGTTTAAGTGTTGAGCAATCAGAAGGGCCAGCGAAAAAACTTCCGCCGTTGCGGAAGAGTTCGCGAAGTGAACTTCCGCTGTTGCAGAAGAGTTAGGGAAGCGGTCTTCCGCCGTTGCGGAAGAGTTGGAGGGAAGCCTGCCCGACGGAGAGCCGCTGGAAAGAAAAAATGCGGGAATTTTCTAAGCGATTTGGTGTCGATCGGAAGAAATAGTGGTTTGGTCTTCCGCTGTTGCAGAAGCCAAAGTCATTAGGCTTCCGATGTGGAAAGACCGCCGACGCTGCAAGAAAAGTTAAAAAAATTTCTTTGAATAAAAGAGCGGCCAATCGGAAGAGAAAGCGGTTTGTGCGTCGCCGTTGCAAACGTCTAAATGACTAGGCGTCCGACGGAAAAGTCTTAAGACTACCACCGGAAAAAGAAAGGGTTCTTCATTCCGCCGTTGCAGATGTAAAAGCCATTAGGCTTCCGATGTAAAAGCCCGTCGATCGGAAGAGTTTAGTGGTTTCCCATCCATTATGGCGGCTGCGGGAAAGACTAAGTCGCCAACAGAAAGAAGGGAAACATTTTGAAATTTTTCTAAGTCCGGGAACAAAACGGCTATCAGAAGAAATAGTTGTTTGGCGTGCCACTGTTGCGGAAGCCAAAACACTAAGGCTTCCAACCAAAAAGGCTGCCGAAGCCAAAAGTTAAAAATTGTTCTAAGTGTCGATCGGAAGAAGTTAGTATTTGGCGTTCCGCCGTTGCGGAAGCCAAAGCGTTAAGTCTTCCGACGAGAAAGACTGTAGATGTCGATCACGTTATGACTTAGCAGATTGGGCCGCCAATTGGAAGAGAAAGTGGTTCGTGTGCCGTCGTTGCGGAAGCGAAAGCATTAAGTCTTTCGATGAGAAAGACTGCCGACGTCGATCAGGTTGTGCCACCGATAGGAAGGAGAAAGAAGGTCGAGAGCCGCCGTTGCGGAAGAAACAATGGTTCCAAGAGCCGCTGTTGCGGAAGAAATAATGGTTCCGAGAGCCGCCATTGCGGAAGAAGTAGTGGTTCCAAGGGCTGATTCAGCGAAGGAATTAGCCGTTTTGAGAGCCGATTCTGCAGAAGATTAATTGGGAAGAAGACCCGATTGAACAAAGGAAAATTCAACGGTTTTACAGTGAATTTTCAGGGCTGAAAAAGGAGAAAAATGGCAGCGATCTTATGTGATGGATTGCGTGAAAACCAATGATTTATAAGAAGAAAAAAACCGAGGGCGCTGCCCTCGACCCGCCCTGCAGAAGCCACAAGGGGGCAAGCCCCCTTGACCCCCTTCGTCCCCGGAGACAGTCGTGCTGGAGAAAAGAAGATTCTATGTTTCGGGCAATTTAGTAGAACCTAGAATTCATAAGAGATGAATGGTGCATTAAAAATGAGATCTTCAAGGTGGCTGAAGTTAGCATTCTGGTCCAAAATGCAGTTGTGTGTAAAATGCAAGATTTGGTGAAAATCTTCATTTTTAGAAGTGGTGTGGTTTTCACACCCGAGGTTGGAATGGAGCATGCAGATAGGCGTTGGAAAGCTTATCCAGTAAGGAACAAGGGTAAGTCACCAGAATCTGAGTATGAAGCAGCAAAGCGCTAGTGATGGCCGCTGTTATCAAATGGACAAATCTGGACAATTGCATGCCTAGAAGTAGCAAGGACTATGAAGGCTAACCAACTGTTGTGTGGAAGAGGAGTTCCATTCTAGGATGAAAGACTTGAAAAGGGAAGTTTTCCTTGAAACCCTATCTTGCTGATTATAACTACATTTCCTAAGTTTATTCTTGAAATGCATGAGGAGATGTATTGCATGCATAGGATATTGCATGTTGGTAAGAACATTGGAAATTATATATTTATAATGAGCCACTAATGATAATCATTTCTTTGATGTTGGCATTAGTGGCAAAACCAACGATGACATGGACCCGGATGAATGTGTTGCTGATGTTGATGAATGAGACCAGCAACCCTCTGGAGAAAGGGATAAAGCAACAAGTCCAGGATAAAATTTGGTGAGTAAACGTTGCAATCTATTGCAAAGGACCAATCAAATTGGTCATGTCAAGGGTGTAAGTAAGACCCATGCAGGTAAGAGTTTGCTTATGACAAATTCCATGCATTGGTATAGGTAAGAGACCTCATACCATGTGGATGTTTGAATATAAAAAGGTGTCATGCCTATATATGTTGATGATATTGATTATAATAGTGCATCCTATATGAATTAGTCATGGTTAGGCCATGCACGGTATATTGAATGCAAGATAGCATGGATGGATGGGCATTGGAAAGATTTTATGAACCTTGTAGTTATGCAATGGATGTATGCCTATGAAGGGTGTGAATGACTGATTGCATAAGTGTAGGTGCAATGTTGTGATGTATTGCATGAATGCATTGAGATGAATGCATGTGATATGCGGAATAACTAATGACTGAAATGGTGAATTGATGATAATTCAAGAATCATTTCAGAGGTTGTTATGAATGCAGGATAGTCATGATCAATTGGCTGCCAGAAATGCTCTATTAAGGAGCAAGGTGGTGTGAGTGATCCGCTTGTGAATTAAGGAGTATCTAGACATTTCCTTTAATTGCATGAATGATATGACTATACCTTGCAACGTTAGTATGATAATGATTGCATGAAGTAAATGAGTTTTGGTAATATTGATGTGACTAACAGCTGGAAGTATTTGAATGTTATATTCTGAAAATGCTTCGGTGATGGTTGTAGCAATGAAAAGGTTATATGCATCCAGACTTACCAAGTGTTTGGTTGATTGAAGCTTATGTTTCAGGTAGATTACTTCGAGCATGGCAGTGAGAGGTAAGACCCTGACCAATGCTAGAATCTACCATGTATGAGAAGAATCCCATGGTCGTAAAAATAGTTGGTATGCATAATAGGTTGTTAAATTCGAATTGTGAATTTTGGATTTAAGGAATTGCTGACAACTATTAGCCACTATTGGTTTGCATAAGCTTGTGTTTGGTTGATTGAAGCTCAGGTTTCAGGTAGATTATTCCGAGCATGGCAGTGAGAGGTAAGATACTGACCAATGCCAGAATCTACCATGTAAAAAGAGCCAAACTTTATGAGAAGAGTCTCATGGTTGTGAAGATAGTTGATGCGCATAATAGTTGGATTGTTAAATTTGAATTGTGAATTTCGAATTTAAAGGAATTGCTGACGACTACTAATCACTGTTGGCTTGTGTAAGATTGTGTCAGGAGGGACGCATGGTAAGTGGGTATTCATGTTATGATAATAAGCATAAAATTGTAATGGGCATAGTAGTGTTGCTTACAAGGAACCCACAATTGAAAAAGTCAATTTCTGTAGTAGATAGAATTGCAAATTCCTAATGAATTTGATTTCTAATGTCATTGCTTGGTTATGGAACAATCAATTTGGATTGTAGTATCAGGTAATGATTGACTGTTTGGCTATTTGATGAATGTGTCAGGGGTACACACTGCAGGAAGATCATGTGTGATGACCTGCAAGAGCCAAACGTCATGGGAAGGTTTTCCCTTGAAAATGGGTTTCGGGTGAAACGCCATTAAACATTTTGAAATGTCTCATCTGCACTACATGTTTGGTGATAACATGAGTGAGATGGTATGGGATATGTCAGTAAGACATGTGTGAATATGAAATGTAAAAAGGAGTGGGGATGGAAAACTGAGGGACTGTTAACTCAGGAAAGGAGCCTCCATTCCTCCTTAACAAAGGCATACTGCGACGGCAAATGGATAAGTGTTCTGTGACCCTTGCTGTGAATATGCGTGTTTAATTTTTAAATTCCATATGCAGAACGTGTTTGATTTTATTTCCATGATGACCGATCGCTTGAGTATGAATACGGCCTACATGGCACACACCGGAGAAGAGTGCACACTTCTCCGATGTTGAGTCATGAAAGGGTTGTTGATATTGATTACACTCTAGGGAGTGGACGCACTCCTGGTGTCTCAATACTTGATAGTGAATGATGAGGAATGTGATTACAGTTTTGAGCAATAATGCTGATGAGTTTTCTTGTATTGCTTGTGTTGCTTGTGTTGATAGGCTAAAGGTAAAGCTAAAATGGTAAATGGTTGTTGTGAGGGGTTGCGGAGTAACGGTTATTGTTGATATAAGTGTGTTGTTGATATAAGTGTATGTTGGACTGTGATATGCCTGAGGATCTATAGTAGATCCTAGACCTGGAAATGGTCATGATAAAGTTCCAAGCCTAGTTGACATGAGGATGTACTGGCTGGACATTAATTATTTGATGTTGTGGAGTAGCCGGCGCGCTGACCTAACATCTAAGTCCATAGGTGATCCCAAGGCTTGCAAAGCGAAGCAGGATCCTGTGGATGAACGAGGAAATGCACAATACAGATAAGTATTGGATTATTTTGTTTATGACTAAACATGTGTATATGATTTGGTTATGATGTTTTATCTCTAGAACAAGATAAAACCGATGAGAATAAACTAAACATGTGAATTCATTCAATGTTTGGATATAGGTGTCGTTGGAAGTGAGGACTATGAGAGCATCCTAGAGGTGCATGTGGACATGTGACTGTCTTGGAAAGCTCGGGTTGAGCGGTAATGAAAAAGGTGCTAGTAAGACGGGGGAGTCCTAGCAGCCGAGGCAAACCATGTGGAGAGATTCCATGGTTTAGAGGTCTGGAATAGACCAAAGACACTAAGTGTCATGACCAAGAAGGATTGGTCCAGCATTCACGATGAAGTGAAAGAGGCTGAGAGCATGAAAAGCCATAGTGATGGTGTGGGTTCCAGGATGGAACAAAATAAAGAGGAAAAAAAAAACTCTTACTGCTCTCTCTTGCCTTTTGATTATATATATACATATACATTTATGCATTGTGAAAACAAAAGATTGTTGAATGCATGTATGATTGAGAATGAAATGTGTGTGCATCTGCTTAAGTAAATTTGTGAATGCTGGAATAGTTAATTCCCTGCCCAAGAATGGACATGAATGAGCTCATGTGCCTGTTGGGAAGGCATGAAAAATATGAAAGTCTCCTTGATGAGGCTTGGACTATCATGCCAATTGGGTAATTAATTGACTGATTTTAATGTCTATATTATGCTTGGTCTGATAGAATTTCAATGGTGCATTTCACAGGTGAGAAAAGTGAAACCAGGTGGTGCACATTGATCATGGCAGCAGATCAAAAGTTGTTGGACTTAGCTGGAAGTCCCCTTCAAATGATTTCCAAGACCCAAGGGAATCTTGGGGAGATGCTCAAGATACAGAGAAGGCAGAATGAGATGAACCACCAGATTTTGCAGGACGCTACTGGTTTGCAAAGGGAGGTGAAAAGCCTTCTGGGAGCAATCGGCAAGGGAAAGGAAGGTGGATCAGCAATGGGACAATTATCCAAGCGACCCGATAAGAAACGGTCCAGGCATGAAGACTCAAAGGAAATTGAGCAGGTAAAGATGAAGCAGCCAGTGAAATGCTGGAGATGCAGAGGACATCATTTACGCCGGGACTGCCCAATGAGGAAACATGATGAGGGCAATAGCCACAAGTTCCTAGGCTTCGGGATCAACTGGAAGCTGAGAACCAGCAGGAGAAGTCCATGGAAGCCGAGGGGCTTGGTCTTGAAAGTTCAAAGTAGATGATTGAACGTGGGACAAATCTGCAATTTTGAAATTTTGATGTGCAATTGTATATGTATTGTATATATGTAATGGAACACCGAGGACGGTGTTATTCCAAGGGGGAGGGGAATGTAATGTCCCAGTTTTGACCCCGTTTGCATGATGTATATAATGTAATTAATTGTGGTGAGGAGCTAAAGGCAAAAGCCCCACCATCAATTTGGTTGTGTATGTTTCGGCAATGGGGATAGTTGCCGATGGTATGTCGTGCTATCCGGCACCTTATAATTCGACATCATGTAAACACGCACATCAAATAAAATAAACCACAACCAGTTATGGCAGTGCAACGTTGAATGAAAAGGGCATGATTCCAAAGGATAAGGGGTGGGGGATGTCAAACCTTGGTTTGTGGGGAAAAAAAACCCATGTGTTTTATCACCTTTGTTTGTTTTGCCACCTTTCTTGTTTCACCAACCTCTTCAATGACTTGGTTTTGTTGTTGGGGGCAGTTATGGCTGGTGGTTGAGGTAGTTATTGCCTTTGGGAGTGGGGTGGCAGGACTGTCAGTCCCTTACCCACACTCCCACTCCACCCACGACTTCCTTCACTCCACGCTCGGTCTCCATCTTCTCCACGACGCCATTCTTCCCTGGCCTGTTCACTCTCACGCGAAGGTCAGTTCTGTTCTCCTCACGCACCAGTTAGGGGCTCTCTTTGTGGTTCATGGGCTGTTGTTCCCATATTTTGCTGGCCGCGTCCTTTATCCTCATGCATAGGAGTTCTGCATTAGTTTTCCTCATGCAAGGAGCGGGTGAAATCGTGGCTGTCACTCAAGATTTCGGGTGCAAGAGCCATTCACGCTCTGGGCTATGTGCCTGTGTGTTTCACACCAATTCAGTGGTAAGTATATATTCCCCATGTCGATTGTGGCTGTGTATGCTGTCAACTGTGGTTTGCGGTTGTATTCTCCTCTTGTCCATGTCGAGAGTCTATTTCTCTCCATTATCGGACTGTGTAGTTTTCTGCTATTTCATTGTGGGACGGGAGCTGTCATCTTCCCCACATTTCGTTGGCTGAGTTTCCCTGCTATTTGGGATTGTATATAGCTGCCATCGTTTGCACTGTGAGTTGTGGCTGTTGATTGCCACAGTCGTTGGCTAAGTCTCCTATGGCTATGCTGGGAGAGATGTTTACTATTCACTATGGGCTGTGAATTGTTGCCATCATCCATTGTGTATTTGGGCTGCTGTTACTCCCCTGGTTTTGGGTTGCAGTGAGTTGTTTTGGCCACGTCAGGGCCAAGAGAAACTCTGTGTCGCCTTATGGGCTTGAGCTGTGCTCATCTTTTGTTTGGGATTATCCTCAGTTGCCTTTGCTTCTTCACAGGGTTGTGAAGGGATGGTTTTGCTACATGTAAGCAGTGGTTGGTATTTGGACTGTGCTGGCTTGCCCGGTCTATTGATGGCCTGATAAACCCAGCTGTGTTGGTTTGCTGAGTGTGTCCCCTGGCTATGTGTAAGCCTGCATTGACCCTTATCCTTGGAGGAATCATGCCCAGCTCGGGGGTGGCAGCGTTGCTGAGAGATTGATGAGCACACTGGCCTATGGTTGGGTGGAACGTTGCAACGACGTAGCTGGTTGCGAGGCGAGTTCTTCATCGAAAGATAAGTCCTAATGTCTATATTTCATCTCTGCAATTATATTGATGTTTAATGAGTTATGATGAACATGCTGAATGCTGGTTTATGAATATGTTTGCTTCCGCTAAATAATTGAGGAATTATGCATCTTGTATGATGTCTTATGCACTCTGTTATGCATGTTGTTCAAGTTTTTAATATCAGCATTTTTTTTCCTGTTTATGTTCATGGGGTTGTTTGCCCGGTGGAGCGATTGATGTTGGTCGCGTCCTCTTCGCCGGTCTGAGGGATGGGGACATGACATCACCAAGACATTCAGAATTTATATACCAGGTTATCGCCATGTGGAATGTAACCTTTGATGAAGATACATCTCTCAAGAAATCTAGAAAGTGCCATATTGAAGAAACATATGAAGAAGTTATAGCTCCCAGAGTTGCAGAACCAATGGAATAATTTGCACCTTCTCTTGATGATGAGATTATGGAAGAACATGATATGTTGGAGACCCAAGAACCTCTCCACATGAATATCTCTCACAAGAGAAAACCAAGTTGGACTTGTGAAATTATTCAAGAATCAGAGAGGTATGGTTCTCTAGAAGGCTCCTCAAGACAGAGCAAGAAGATAAATCCATTTTCCAGATATGTGGATTTGATGTGTGATCTTGTAGACAAAGAGCCTACTTGTTTTGAAGAAGTTGTTCAAAATAAGAATGGATAGAAGCCATGACGAAAGAACACCAATCCATAATGAAGAATGATGTGGGGGATGTAGTTTCCAAACCATAAGGTAAAAGTGTGGTATCTTCCAAATGGATATACAAGATAAACATATAGTTGATGGATGTATTGAAAATACAAAGCCACATTTGTGACTCGTGGATTTTCTTAAAATGAAGGAATTGATTATGAAGAGATGTTTGCTTCTGTATCAAGGTACACTTATATTGGAACCATCATGGAACTTAAGACATAATAGAATTTACACCAGATGGATGTGAAAACATCATTTCTAAATGATGTTATTGAAGAATAAGCTTACATAGAACAACCACAAGTTTTTGAAGCTAAAGACAGAAAGGCACATGTCTGCAAGCTGAATAAGGCTATATATTGGTTAAAGCAAGCTCCAAGAGCTTGGTATGGAATAATCAATAGTTTTTTTATGAGCTTAGGCTTTACCAAAAGTAAAGTTGATCCTAACCTTTACCTTAAGGTATGGATGATGAACCTATCATATTATTTATGTACATGGATGATTTATTCCTGATAGGTAATCATAAGCAAATCTTAGAGTGTAAGAAGAATCTCGCTACAGAATTTGAGATGAAAGACCTTGGATTGATGCACTATTTTCTAGTTCTTGATGTAACCTACCTAGAATTGAAAAATAGATATTTTTATTTATTTGAGAAAAAACATTCTGTTAAAAGTTATTGTAAAGTTTTTTTATGACCAAGTTGGTCAAGGATTACTGTAATTGAATATTTATTTATTTAAATAATTAAATGGAGAGACACCTATCCAAAGGAGACTATTGAAAGAGTGTTCACTGACCCACTAGGAGGAATGAGCAGTTGCAGAAGGATAAATGACAAGTGGCAGCACTACTATTTCACTTTCTAGTTGTTGCAGGAAGCAAAATCCCTAAAATTGTGGTCATGTTCCATGAGAGGAGGAACTGACCAAGTGGCTCATTTAATTTCAAAACTGACCCAAAGACCTAGGAAATCTTATAAATACCATCAAATTGAGTAGGAAGCTCACTACATTCTATTCCAAGTGAATGAACCTTGTGACTACTGCAAATTGAAAATTCGGGCACGCAAGGAATTCGATGAGGGGATAGCTAAAGTGAAATTGTTGAGTTAAGTTTTCTATTGAGTGCTAAGTTGCATAGTTTTCTGTGTGGGTTGTTACACAACATATTCATCCTAGTAGTTCAGTGAACAGGCTCGGGGGTCCTAAAGCAAGTGAATTTGGCTACTTTTAGGAGACGGTTGGGAGGAACGGTTTCCTTTGGGTGTTTGTTCCCATTCTGCAACTATCCAAGTTCTAAGTTGTTTCTTTATTATCTATAAAATTACTTAATATTTTCTTGTTGGTTTAAAATTGGTAGGAAGACATATTGTTCTAAATATTATTGTCAAAGATGCTATTGTTTTTCTCTTTCATAAAATTAATGGCAAATGGTAGAGTATAGTAGAATTTTTTGTTTATACTACATATAATACTTACTATTTCTGAGTTTCTAGTATCGATTTCCTTAGAAGTTTCATCTCAAATTATCCTTAGATTATTGTATTCATTACTAAATAAATCTAGGAATTGATAGAACTCTTATTATTGTTAATAAATGCTAGATTCATTTAGGATAGCATTTACAATACTCTATCTAAGATTTAAAGAACAAAGTTACTGCAAAAAGAATCTCTTTATTTACGAACCTTTATTAATAGTCTAAGTATCCACAAAAGCCAAACTAGAATTTAAAGAATTCAATCCAAAAATCCTACAGAACATTTTGTTAATCTACAGAGTCTTTATTTAGTATTATACACTTAAAATAAAATGTCATAGTATTAAATAAAAATATATTAAAATTCTAGTACCATTATATACTATATATCCTAGTTAATCAGACCTGATTAAAACAAGGGTTCAAACCCTGGAAGCTTCTTTTTCACAATTTCTTACGGTCATAAAGGCCTTCATTATCACAAAAAAGGTTTGATTTATTTTAACAAAACTAATAATATTTCATGTAAACAATTTTGTGCAGGGTTACTTAAAACCTGAGTTATCCAACAGATTGAGATAGGAAGCAAATCAAACATCCTAACCAACCCAAGGTGTAAATAGTTTCAGTATAACGATAAATTTAAACATAGAAATGTACTAAGTATATATGTTAAATATATTTAATTATAAAATTGCAAACAATAACGGAGCTTTAAAACCCTACGGCCTCACGGCCCAAATTTCTACAACTAAATATACAAATAAACTAAGCTTTGAAACAATTTCTAAATCTGTTACTATTTAATAAGTCTTCATAATGAAACCTATAGAGGCCTTTTAGCTAAAACAAGAATAAAAAACTACTTCATGCTAATAAAACTTCCAACCCATTAATGTATCAGAACCCGAGTTCAAATCCCAAAGGGACGGTTATGTCCACAAGCAGTAAATCAATTTATAAACTATGAAATTGTATATCCATCTATGATTAACATAAATGCCTTACGATGCGAAATGGGAACATCCCACTATTTACCTTAATAGAGCATTTCTCTAGAATAAAAATAAATGAAATATAGAGCAATGGCCTCTCAGCTTTAACATTATAATTATTTATCTACGACAATATCCATGAATGGCCTCACGACTTTAAAAGATTACTAGAAAAACAAAACTACGGAGTTATAACCGAGACAACATCGACTTGTAATGCATTATCAAACCCTTATGGGAGGATCTTATAAAAACAAAACCTTTACAAGTTTCAGAGTGACAGTCAAAACAACTTATCAAACACTCCTTAAAAATCAAGAACTCTGTGATAACAGAGCAAAGAAAACACGTTGGAGTCTTTTCGCACCACGAAATGCCTCAAGGGCAGAACCAAAAAGGTTACCATTTGTTTCTTTAATGACAAGGAAATACGGGATTAAGTCAATTCCAAGAGAGTACTTCAACAAGCCAGAGCCACAAGTCGTGGAGCCTTAGGAAGCAAGGTGACAGGTCTTACAAGAGCCAAGACTCCACCACCACGACGGTTACTCCAACATCCAAGTGCAGCAACCCAACCCGAGACCGCCTGCACATTGAAAACATACAGAGGTCAACAAGAGATCATAAGTCATATTCATAATAATGAAAATGATAATGTGAATAATGGAAAACACTTACCCTGTATTGTTTTAAAATGCCGCTAAAATCAGTAAGGGTTTCATCACCAGCGTTGCCATCGCGTTGAAACAGAGCCACCCAAGAAAAAAACCCAGGGTATACAATCATCCAAGTTTGCACAGAGAGGAAACATAAGTTACAGGCTACAAGACAACATTATACAACAAAGTATGATGCGGTTTTACGAAGTCGAGAGTGTGAAGGCCGAAGGCTGAGGACAAGAGCTCAGCTCTCTCCCTCTCCTTTTTCACCACAGTACATAAACCAAAAATGCAGCAATAGATTGATAAGGAAACTCAAGGAAACACTAAAAGCCTTAGGTTTTTTCGAAGTGACTGACATTCTTTCTAGGTGGTACATTAAAGCCATCACATGGCTTGGCAGTGTCACATTTAATTTAAAACATCAAACACCATTTCAATATAGTTCCAAACCCATCATTGTATTTCCTTCGACATGATAATATTTTTCTTATTGCATGCTTGTATTAACATATGGTAAGGATAGCTTTGATTCCCTTTTTGTCTTTTTCTTAGGCCTTTGCGTAGGATTTGTTGTATATCCTAGCTTAGGACCTTGTTATAACTAGGAGGTTATAAGCCCTTCGTCGTCATTACCTACAAGGAGTTACATAAGGGTTTCATTAGCCATATGAGCTAAGACCCATAACCCACCTTCCCAACATCTAATTAGGGATAAATAGAATTCAAAGGAAAATAAAACCAACAAGCACAACAACTTTATCTGACGAAAAATCTTATGACGTTTCTTACATGACTTAAGACAAATAAAGTGGTGGCCTCAAAACAGTAAGTCACATCATAGTTTTTTTTATAAAGAGTATGTTTTCGGAATAATTCATTTATGCTCAAATGGATACAATACTATACACAAGTCAAATATTTTATCAATTAACTTATCCTTCATAAATGTAGTTAGATCTATATTTAATTTTTTATTATTATGAAAATTTGAAGATGTTACATATGGTATCAGAGCCAGGTTTCCAAACACTAGACACGATTCGCTCACTCACAAACAAACAGGAAACAAAATATACTAATCATGTTTTAAAACTATTTCAGTACATAAATATAAAATTGTATTTTGCAGGAAATGGAAGGAGTTGAAGCATCTTCCGAAGATGGATCCCATCACAGTAACCCAAATAACATTTATGTGGAATTAAATAATCAACCCTCAGAGCTACCTAAAAATGTGAAAGATTTAAAAGTTCAATTACAAACTATAAAAGAAGATAACGAAAGAATTTTAAGAGCTCGGGAGGAACTAAATCAGATATTACTAGAAAAAATACACAACGGAGGCAAAGATAAAAGAAAGGAGAATGAAACTGATTCTGGAACAATATCCTACAAACGCAAGGGTAAGAAATTAAAATTTTCTGATAGTGAAAGTAAATCTTCTTCAAGAGTTAAAGTAAGTGCACAAAGGAAAGTATAAATACAGTAGTGAAAGTGACCGTAGTCCTAGAAAGAGGAAGTATAAACCTTATGAAGAGATCTCAAGAGAATTTAAAAAGATAAAAACTCCCATGTTTAACCGGGAAGTGGAAAAAGGTGAAGAAGCCGAGGCTTGGTTATCGGGGATGAAAAAGTAATTTCATATTTATAACTACTCTGATAGGCTGAAATCCCAGGTGGTTATCTACAACCTAACCAGGAAAGGTGACATCTGGTGGTAGGACATAAAAAGAGTCAAAAACCTTAAAGAAAAGTATTTAACCTGGAGAGTCTTTAAAAAATACTTTAAAAGGAAATTCTTATCTAAACAGTATTATGAAGAAAGAGCTAAAGAGTCTTATGAACTTAAACTAGGTTCAATGTCAATGAAAGAGTTAAGTATTAAATTTCTTGTTTACTAAGATATGTACCATATATAATTGACGAAAAACCTAAAATACAGAGGTTTTTAAGTTGTTTGCCTACTAGCTTCAAGGACATAATTGAATTTGATAATCCAGAGACCCTTGAAGAGGCAATGAGAAAAGCTAACTTCTGTTACGAACAAAGTAAAAAGAGAGAAAGCATACCTAACTGGAAGAATAAGAGAGCAAGTAACTTTGACCAGAAAATAAAAGGTTTTAAGCCTAATAAAAGTTTCAAAAATAACTCTCGAAATTTCTCTAAGAATAATTATCAAGGAATAGATTTTAAAGGTAAAACACCACAAAACATTACAGCGCCAAAAGGCAGAGACATGCCTAATAATTATGTTAAAAACAATTAACATAAGGAACCTGTAAAGTGTTGGGAATTCTAGGGGCCTCACTATGGAAAGGACTGTCCGAATAGATGGAGAAACTACAACAACGTACACACCCTTCAGGAGGAAGAAACAGTGGGTGATGTAACAAATGAAATGCCCAGAATTAATGTAGCCTTGGAGAATCGACAGGATGATCATCAAACCTCCATGGTGGAAGTACAAGGTATGATACAAAACCAACATATCTCTATTTTGATTGACCCTAGTGCTAGTTTAAGCTATGTGTCACCTAACATAGCAGAAAAATGCAATTTATCTTTGAAAAAGTTTGAAAAGTCTTGGTTGGTTCAATTAGCTATAGGAACCAAAATAAAAGTAGTTAATTATGTTGAAAGTTGTGAAATGTTTATGAGTCGGTTCCAAACTCAAGTAAAGTTGAATGTATTATCATTAGGGTCTTATGATGTTTTAATAGGTATGGATTGGATGGAAAGACATCAAGTAGTTTTAATTTTTTTTCGAACAAACATTTTCTTGTTTAAATGATCAAGGAGAAAGAATTACAGTAAAAGGGATACCTAGGAAGGTTTATGTTAGACAAAACTCAATTTTACAAATGAAAAAGGTTGTAAGGAAAGGTTGTAGATTTTTAGTTGTACATATAATAAATAACGAACACATGGATAAAGAAGATAAGCTGAAATTTGATGATATTCCAATCTTACAAGATTTCTCATATGTTTTCCGGGAAGAAATTCTAGGATTACCTCCAAAGAGAGACTACTATTGGGTTAGTACCAGGATCTATACCAAATTCAAAGTCTCCTTATCGAATGAACATCTTAGAACTTAAAGAATTAAAATTACAACTACAAGAACTAATAGAAAAAAATTATGTAGGACCAAGTGTATCCCCTTGGGGAGCACATGTCTTATTCGTTAAAAATAAAGACGCTACATTACGTCTATGTATAGACTACCTTCAACTAAACAAAATGACAATTAAAAATATATATCCTTTGCCCCACATCGATCATCTGTTTGATCATATATGTGGAGCGACAATATTTTCAAATATAGACTTGAGATTTGGATATCATCAAGTCAAAATTAAAGACGAATATATTTTTAAAACCGCTTTCCACTATGAGTTTGTAGTTATGCACTTTGGGCAAACGAATGCTCCAACAACTTGTATGTGCTTAATGAACAGTGCCTTAAGTAAATATTTAGATAAATTTGTATTCGTCTTCATATATGTCATATAAATTTATTCAAAAACAAAAGATGAAATGATGAACACTTGCAGATAATACTAGAGGTTATGAGAGAACATAAACTGTATGCTAAGTTTAGTAAATGCGAATTCTTAAAAGATAAAATATAGTATTTAGGTCACATGATATCCAAGGAAGGAATATCAGTAGACTCGGATAAGATAAAAGAAATAATTGAATGGCATGTTCCCAAAGATGTAACAAATGTACGATCATTCATGGGAATTGTGGGTTATTACAAGAAATTCATAGAAGGATTTTCAAAGATCGCAAATCCCATAACATCCTTGCAGAAAAAGAGAAAAATATTTGTCTGGGATCAAAAGTGTGAAGAAAGTTTTAATAAATTAAAAAAATTATTAACTACTGCATCTATATTAAAAATAGCATATCTAGACAAGGATTTCGTTGTGTGCACCAATGCATGCAATGAAGGTTTGGGTGGAGTACTAACACAAGAGGGTCATGTAATAGCTTATGAATCAGGGAAGCTAAAAACACATGAAAAGAATTATGCAACCTATGATTTAGAGCTGGCTTCCATAATTCATGCTCTGAAAATGTGGTGCCATCATCTAATTGGTAAAATATTTTTGTTAATGTCTCATAACATAAGTTTGAAATATTTCTTTGATCAACAAAATCTGAATGCAATGCAAGCTAGATGGTTAGATTTCCTTAGCGAATATGATTTTGAGATCAAATACATCAAAGGAAAGGAAAACAATGTGGCTGATTCCTTTAGCAGAAATGCAATAATGAATTTTATAGCTTCCATTAGTCGTTATAAAACAGAATTAGATGATAAATTAGAAGAAGGGATAAAAATGGACAAGGAATACCAAAATCTAAGACAAAAAAGTAATTAAGAATGAATCTGAAAATATAAAAAACATATTACAGTTTAAATGAAAAAGGCTTAATGTTGTATAAAAACAGACTTTATGTACCTAACATACCAGAAATTAAATTGTTGATTTTAAATGAAGTACATAAAAGTACTTATTCTGGACACCCGGGTTATCAAAAGATGATAACGATGCTAAGGAAGGATTACTTCTGGCCTAGTATGAAAAATGAAGTTGTTGAATATATAACTAGGTGTATAGAATGTCAGCAAGTTAAAGTTGAGCATCAACACCAAGTAGGTCTTTTGCAACCACTGCCAATTTCAAATTGGAAATGGGAAGTTATCAGTATTGATTTTATAACTGGATTCAGAAACAAAATGATTATATAATGGTAGTGGTAGAAAAACTAAGGCATCACATTTTATACCTGTTAAAACAACTCATAAAGCTACTAACATTGTTGATATCTTTATGAAATAAATTTTTCAGTTGCAGGAATTCCAAAGGTAATAATATATGATAGAGATCCTAAGTTTACTGGTAATTTTTGGAAGTCATTGTTTAAAGGACTAGATACTAAATTGAATTTCAATACTGCTTATCATCTGCAAACGGATGGACAAATAGAAAGAGTCAATGGGAAGATTATTTGCACTTAACATGTTCTAAAAGACATGTTACAAATGTATGTTAAAGACTATCCTAAGAAATGGGAAGATTATTTGCACTTAGTTGAATTTGCATATAATAATCATTATGAAGCTTCAACTAAACTTAGTCCTTTTGAAATATTGTATGGTAGGAAATGTAATACTCCCATTTCATGGAGTAATCTGGTTGACAGGTTGATGTTAGGACCTGACTTGTTAAAAGAACTGGAACTAACGGTGAAATAGGTACAAGGCAATCTGAAAACTTCATAGGACAGACAAAAGAGTCATGTAGAACTTAAAAGAACTCAGAAAGAATTCCAAGTAGGTGAGCATGTATTAGTCAAGGTAAAACCTAGAAAGAGCTCATTCAAGTTGGGGAGTTGTGCTAACTTAGCACCCATGTATTGTGGACCATTCGAAATATTAGCAAGAGTGGGACCAATAGCTTATCAATTAGCTTTGCCACCTAATCTTAGAATACATAATGTATTTCATATTTCCATATTGAAAAAATATGTGCACGATGTTACTCATGTGATCGACTAAAATGTTATTCAGGTAGAACCCAAAGGAGATTTTCAGGTGGAACCAAGCTATATTCTCGACAGGAGGGAATTTTTTCTCCAGAATCGCACCATTGGACAGGTAAAGGTGCAACGGAAACATCTCAGTCCAAATGAAGCAACCTGGGAATTGGAGAGTCATATGCGAGAGGCATATCCAACTCTGTTCCAGGAAGACTCATAATAAACTTAAGCAACATCGAGGACAAAATTAAGGGGGGGTGTTTGTAACCTACCTAGAACTAAAAAATAAATATTTTTATTTATTTGAGAAAAACATTATGTTAAAAGTTATTGTAAAGTTTTTTATGACCAAGTTGGTCAAGGATGACTGTAATTGAATATTTATTTATTTGAATAATTAAATGGAGAGACACATATCCAAAGGAGACTGTTGAAAGAGTGTTCACTGACCCACTAGGACGAATGAGTAGCTGTAGAACACTAAATGACAAGTGGAAGCACTAGCATTTCACTTTTTAGCTGTTGTAGGAAAAAAAATACCTAAAATTGTGGTCATGCTCCCTGAGAGGAGGAACTGAGCATGTGGCTCATTTAATTTCAAAACTGACCCAAAGACCTAGGCAATCTTATAAATACCATCGAATTGAGTAGAAGACTCGCTAAATTATATTCCAAGTGAATAAACCTTGTGACCGCTGCAAACTGAAAAGTCAGGCACATAAGGAATTCGATGAGGGGATAACTAAAGTGAAATTGTTGAGTTAAGTCTGTAACTGAGCGCTAAGTTGCAGGGTTTTCTGTGTGGGTTTTTACACAGCATCTTCATCCTAGTGGTTCAGTGAACATGCTCGGGGGCCCTAAAGCACGTGAATTTGGTTGCTTTCAGGAGACGGTTGGGAGAAACGGTCTCCTTTGGGTGTTTGTTCCCCTTCTGCAACTATCTAGGTTCTAAGATGTTTGTTTATTATTTGTAAAATTACTTAATATTTTATTGTTGGTTTAAAATTGGTAGGAAGACTTATTGTTCCGAGTATTGTTGTCAAATATGCTACTATTTTTCTTTTTCATAAAATTAATGGCAAATGGTAGAGTATAGTAGAAATTTATGTTTATATTACATATAATACTTACTGTTTCTGAGTTTATAGTATCAATTTCCTTAGAAGTTTCATCTCACTTTATCCTTAGATTATTGTATTCATTACTAAATAAATCTTCGAATTGATAGAACTCTTATTACTATTAATAAATACTAGATTCATTTAGGATAGCATTTACAATCATCTATCAAAGATTTAAAGAACATAGTTACAACAAAAAGATTCTCTTTATTTACGAACCTTTATTAATAGTCTAAGTATCCACAAAAGCCAAACTAGATTTTAAAGAATTCAATCCAAAACTCCTACATAACATTGTGTTAATATACATAGTTTTTATTTAGTATTATATACTTAAAATAAAATGTCATAGTATTAAATAAAAATATATTAAAATTCTAGTTCCATTGTATACAATATATCCTACATAATCAAAACTGATTAAAACAAGGGTTAAAACCCTGGACACTTCTTTTTCACAATTTCTTACAGTCGTAAAGGCCTTCGTTATCACAACAAGGGTTTGATTTATTTATTTTTGAAATAATATTTCTTGAAAAACAATTTTGTGCAAGGTTACTTAAAACCTGAGTAATCCAACAGATTGAGATAGGAAGCAAATCAAACATCCTAATCGGCCCAGGATGTAAATAGTTTCAGTATAACGATAAATTTAAACATAGAAATGTACTAAGTATATATGTTAAATATATGTAATTATAAAATTGTTATATTTTTATCAATTAGACAATATGATCTTAGGATCTTATTTGAGAGAATAACATGCACAAAAATCAATCACAAGAGACAATAGACACAAAGATTTTTCTAGGGGAAACCATAAAGGAGAAAACCCCGCAACTTCCTCAGAGATAGAATGAGCACCAATGGCAGCAGTAAAAACCTAAAGACAAAAGATGATCTCCAACAGTTGTTCTCTCTCTCTCACTTAAGAGAGATTCTTCTCTCTCACCTATGCGCTATAGTTGGGTGAGTGTGTGTATCAAATAGAGAGGCTCACTCTCTATTTATACTAATTCCCGACTTGACAATTACTTACCAGGGCCGACTTCTCTAGGGAAGTATAATAACCCTAGTGCCCTGAGACTGTGGGGACTTTTCCCCCCGATCAACTAGGAGGGTTTACCTCTATGACTTTACATGACTTGTTTGCATTACTGATTCTACCAATAGGAACATCGGGGACCAATCAAATACAATATATGAAATACATAAGTGAATGCATTTTGAAGTTACAAATACATCAACACTCCCTCTTAACTAGGAAGGTATTCTCTCGACACAATTCATCAGTACAAGTCTTCTTCTCTAGATCATCATCAAAGATGGATCATCACTGGATCATCATCAAAGTTGGATCATCATCAAAGCTGGATCATCATTGGATCATCATCATCACTGCTTCCGCTATCTCGATCAAATGGTGTTATCTCTCAATTCTACTCGTCACAGGAAGTTCTACAAAGCCAGCCATTTTTCATGTTGGTTGTAGGCCTAGCCTCTAGGTAGGTCTTCATCTTCTTCAGCACTTATATCCAACAATGGGAGGCCCAGCCTGCCACCATGTCGGAAAGGCTCGCACAACACTTACATCTGACCATGGGAGGAACACATCCAGCATCCATGTCATAATGGAATGCCCAACACTCACATCTGACCATGGGAGGCCCATCCTGCCACCATGTTAGAAAGGCATAGCACTCACATCTGACCATGGGAGGCCCAACCTGCCACCATGTCAGAAAGTCTCGTCCAACACTTATATCTAACCATGGGAGGCCGAGCCTGACACCATGTCAGAAAGGTCCAACACTCACATCTGACCATGGGAGGCCTAGCCTGCCACCATGTCAGAAAGGCTCAACACTTATATCTGACCATGGGAGGCCCAGCATGCCACCATGTCAGAAAGGCTCAACACTTATATCTGACCATGGGAGGCCCAGCCTACCACCATGTCAGAAAGGCTCATCACTTATATCTTACCATGGGAGGCCCAGCCTGCCACCATGTCATAAAGGATTTGCACTTACATCTGACCATGGGAGGCCCAGCCTACCATCATGTCAGAATAGCTCTGCACTTACATTTGACCATGGGAGTCCCATCCTACCACCATGTCAGAATGACTCTGCACTTACATCTGACCATGGGAGGCCCAGCCTACCACCATGTTAGAATGGCTCATGAACTCATCACTTCCCCTTGGAAGGAAACTCAATATGGAGAACACCAAGCTTCTCCCTCAAGTACTCAAACTTCACTCTGTCCAGTGGCTTGGTCAATAAATCAGCTATCTGCTTGTTCGTCGCAACATACTGGAGCTTCACTGCTCCTCTTTGTACCATATCCCTGATATAGTGATATTTGATCTCGATATGCTTCGACTTGTCATGGAACACCGAGTTCTCTAACAACTTCACACAACTTTGGTTGTCGCAATATATAAAAGTAGCATCCAATTAGAGATCAAATAAATCAGATAGTATCTTCCTCAACCACACTGCCTCACAACTAGCCGAACAAGCTGCGACATACTCTGCTTCGGCTGTACTCAATGCCACGCAGGATTTCTTCCTGCTAAACCAAGAAATCACACATGATCCCATACTGAAGCAGCATCCCGAAGTGCTCTTCCTATCAATGGCACTGCCTACCCAATCTAAATCAACATAACCTTCCAGGTTAATCTTCTGATTCGCCTCATACTTGAGCCCATAATCAACTGTACCCTTCAGGTACCTCAGAATATGCTTTGCAGCAATCAGGTGAACATGTATAGGATCCGTCAAGAATTGGCTCAATGTGTTCACAGCAAAGAAAATATATGGTCTTGTATTCTTTAGGTACATTAAGGACCCAATCGTATCATCAACCAACTCTGATGAAGCATCACTCAATAACTTTAGGTTCAATGCCATAGGTGTGGTCATGTCCTTATAGTCCATCATCCCTAACCTCTTCAGGATCTCTTCTGCATACTTCCCTTGTCCCAGGGAGATTCCATATGCATTCTGCCACACCTCCATGCCTATAAAGTAGTGCATCATACCCAAGTCCTTCATCTCGAACTCAACAGCAAGATTCCTCTTCGTATCAGCAATCAACCAATCCTCACCTGTTACAAACAGGTCATCTTCATACAGTAGGAGTATCACTGGGTTCCATTCTTCAACCTTGTAGGAAAGGTTGGAATCCGATTTACTCTTGGTAAATCCCAAACTAGTCAGGAATCTGTCAATTCTGTCGTACCATGTCCTGGGTGCCTGTTTCAAACCGTACATGGTTTTCTTCAATTTACACACATGAGTTTCCTTGTCATGTGTCTCAAAACTGAGTGGCTGCTCCACATACACTTCCTCTTCCACTACATCATTCAAGAAAGCAGTCTTGACATCCATCTAGTGTATCTTCCATTTCATTACTGCAACCAGAGCAAGTACTGATCTAATGGAAGTGTATCTAGATACAGGTGCCAAATTTTCTTCATAATCTATTCCTTCTTTCTAGGAGAAGCCACAAGCCACAAATCTTGCGTTATATTTCTCTATGTTGCCATCTGCAGCATGCTTGATATTATAGATCCACTTGGAAGTCACAACAGACTTCCCTTCTGGTCTTGGGACAAAATCCTAGACATCATTCTTCATGATCAACTGGTACTCCTCTATCATAGCATCCTTCCATTCTTTCTTCTCTGTTGCTTCTTCATAGTTGGAAGGTTCTTTATCAGTGATGTCACATAATAGGGGTACATATCCGGAGTAGGACCTAGTTCTCTTCCTCTCTCTGTGCATTTCTTTTGGAGACCCATATCTTTCTACACCTTGGACAACCTCTCGTACCCATGTAGGTTTCCTCTTGTGAGGATTCTTCTCCTGGGGTGGATCTACAGGTTCCCAAGGTTCTTCTATTTCTTGATCTTCTTCTTGAGTTGCATCATTCATAGTTGTATCTTGAATTATGGGAACTTCTATTTCTTCAGGGTCTTGATCAGGTCTCTTTCTAAATTTGATGTAAGCTGAGTCTTTGTCAAATGTTATGTCCTTGCTAATGTCAATATTCTTGAATCCTGGGAAATATATTCAGTAAGCCTTCGAGCTTTCACTATATCCCACAAATATACCCTTCTTTCCTGAAGGATCTAGGACAATCCTCTTTTCTTTTGGAATGTGTATGTACACTAGACAACCAAATATTCTGAGATGATTGACTTCTGGTTTCTTGCCGAAGAAGACTTCTTCAGGTGTCTTATTCTCAAGTACTATATGCGGAGTACGGTTCTATACATACACAGCTGTCCTAGCAGCTTTTTCCCATAGATGCATGGGAAGATCTTGATCATGAAGCATTTCCCTTGTAAATTCCATGATCGTTCTATTCTTCCTTTCTACAACCCCATTCTATTGTGGATTATATGGAGTGGTCAACTCCCTCTTAATCCCTGATTCTCTACATGATTCTTTGAATTCATTTGATGTGAATTCTCCACCATTATTTGATCGAAATATCTTGATTTTCTTTTCTGTGTGGTTCTCGATCAAGACTTTGAATTCCTTGAACTTACTGAATACTTCATCTTTGTTCTTCAAGAAGTGTATCCATGTCTTCCTAGAAAAATCATCAATGAAAGAAACATAGTATACATACCTACTCAATGAACTAGATGACATCAAACCGCATACATCGGAGTGGATGATTTCCAATATTCCTTTTTCCTTGCTCTCACTCCTTGGAAATGTCTTCTTTGTGTTCTTTCCTTTCGCACATCCTTTGCAAACACCATCATTATTTGCATGTATTTCTGGAAGACCTTCAACAGCTTTGCTTGCAAGTGGTAGTGCTCTATAGTGCACATGTGCAAGCCTTCTGTGCCAAAGTTCATTTGGCTCTACTGAGTCATGGACCAAGGCTTGTTTTGGTTGGCCCTTTAGCTTGTATAATCCTCCCTCTTTCTCTCTAATCACAACTACATCATCTATAGTCTTTCCCTTTGGCCACATAAGAACTTGGCCATCTACAAATGCAACCCTCATGCCTTTTGAATCAATGCAGAGATGGAGAGGAGGTTCTTCTTTAGTCCTGGTACAAACAAGACATCCTTCATTTTCATAGAATTTCCAGAGTCTAACTTGTAGGAGGATTCACCACTACCTTCTATTGGATATTGGTAGTCATCCCCAAGTTTCACCTTGTGGGGTGACTCATGTTCTGATAATTTCACAAATGATTCTTTGAATCCCGTGATATGCTTGGAAGCTCAACTATCAATAAGCCAATCCCTGCTCCCATGTGTGACAGTTCCCATGAGGGAAGAAATCAGAACATATTCTTCATCACTTGAAGAATCATCACTTTCTTGTTTGATTCTCTTTTTGGAAGGTTCATCATCCTCTGCAGTGTGAGCATGATGTCTTCTTTTGTTGTCCTTCTTTTTGTGAGAGCTATTCTTATTCTTGGGACAATCTCTTGCAAAGTGTCCTCTTTCATCACATGTAAAGCATCTGTATTTAGATATGTCTTTGTTAGATTTTCTAGAGTTGTCTTTCTGGTTAGAATGCTTACCTTTGGGATGATGATAGTCCCTCCTGGTTTTCTTGGAATGTACTATGAGAGCTTGATATTCAATTCCCATCTTTTCTTCTCAGGCTACTATCTGAGCTTCTTCTTGTGAGAATTCCTCCCGTAGTCTACTGAAGGTGACTAGCTTTCTTCTAGCACAAATCCCTTGAATGAAAGAGTCCCATGACCAAGGGAGACCATTCAAGGTGTTCATCACAATTTCTGCATTCTCCACTTCTTCATCCACTGCTTCAAGTTGTTCCCTGATCTGGGACACCCTTGTAAAGTATGACTGTTTGGTCTCCTCATTATGGATCTTCACATTCTTCAACTGGTTCCTCAAAGTCATCTTCCGGTTTATGTTATTCCATTCAAATAGCTTAGTCGGGGAATCAAACATTGCTTTAGGTGTCTTTAGGGAGGACACCTATGGTGTGAGGCGATCCTTGATTGAATCAGCAATAATCCTCTTAGCCATGGCCAATTTCTTTTTATGTAAGCCCTTAGCCTCATCTCCCTCTAGAACTGGAACCTCTTCACTGATGTAAGAGTCCAACTCATTTTCTTCCAGGACCAGGGAGATCCTATACTTCCAGGCTCGGAATTTATCAGCTCCCTCAAGATTTTCATCAATATTGGTGTGATGAGACATCTTAACTAAGAACCTCCAATGGAAATACAAAAGATTTAGATCTTACCAATTTGAGAAGCTGAAAACTGGATCTGGAGCTGATCTTCTGTAGTGTTGGTTTTCTGGTTCGAGGGAAAATTAGGGTTTGACTTTCCCAGAGTTCTACCCAACCAAAAACCTCGATTTTTGTCTCTAAACTTTGATTTTGAGGAGGAGAGAAATCCTAGCCTGGGCTCACTAAAAAATTCCTCTTCAGTGAAAATCCCTATTTTCCCGATGTAGTGGTAGGTCAAAAACTAAAAGTGCTCAGAATATGATTATGCTTCGACAGAAAGATGCATCTTTCAAAGGATATTCATCCTAGCCTCCTTTTGCTGATGGATTGTGTAGAGAGACCCAAAAAGTAAGAATCCCTAGCTTCCACAGCTGCACAGTGTCTTCTTCTCAGGTTAGCTTTGATACCATGTTATATTTTTATAAATTATACAATATGATCTTAGGATCTTATCTGAATAATACATGCACAAAAATCAATCACAAGAGACAATAGACACAAATATTTTCCTTGGGGAAACCATAAAGGAGAAAACCCCACAACTTCCTCAGAGATAGAATGAGCACCAATGGAAGTAGTAAAAACCCAAAGACAAAAGATGATCTCCAACAACTGTTCTCTCTCTCACTTGAATGAGCTTCTTCTCTCTCACCTATGCGCTATAGCTGGGTGAGTGTGCGTATCAAATAGAGAGGCTCGCTCTCTATTTATACTAATTCCCAACTTGACAATTACTTACTAGGGCTGACTTCTCTAGGTAAGTCTAATAACCCTAGTGCCCTGAACTGTGGGGAATTTTCCCCTCAATCAACCAAGAGGGTTAACCTCTATGAATTTACATGACTTGTTTACATTACTGATTCTCCTGATAGGAACATCGGGGACCAATCAAATACAATATATGAAATACATAAGTGAATACATTTCGAAGTTACAAATACATTAACAAAAATTGCAAACAATAACAGAGCTTTAAAACCATGCAGCCTCACAACCCAAATTTCTACAACTAAATATACAAATAAAATAATCTTTGAAACAATTTATGAATCGGTTAGTATTTAATAGGTCTTCAGAACAAAACCTGTCGAGGCCTTTCAGCTAAAACAAGAACCAAAAACTACTTCACGCCAATAAAACTGCCAACCCATTAATGTATCAGAACTTAAGTTCGAATCTGATAGGGATGGTTATGTCCACAAGAAGTAAATCAATTTATAAACTACGAAATCGTAAATCCATCTACGGTTAACATAAACGCTTTACAGCGCGAAATGAGAACATCTCACTGTTTACCTTGACAGAGCATTACTCTAGAATAAAAGTAAACTAAAGACATAGCAATGGCCTCTTAGCTTTAACATTACAATTATTTATCTACTGTAGTATCCATGAATGGCCTCATGACCTTAAAATATTACTAGAAAAACAAGACTACGGAGTTATTACCGAGACAACATCGACTGTGTAATGCATTATTAAGCCCTTACGAGAGTATCTTATAAAAACAAAACCTTTACAAGTTTCAGAGCGATAGTCAAAGCAACTGTTGAAACACTCCTTAAAAATCTAGAACTTTGTAATAACAGATCAAAGAAAACACATTACAATCTTTTCACACCACAAAATTCCTCAAGTGTAGAACCAAGAAGGTTACGATTTGTTTCTTTAACGACAAGGAAACACAAGATTAATTCCATGCCAAGAGTGCATTGCCACAAGTTGCAGAGCCACGGGAAGTAAGGTGACAGGTCTTACCAGAGCCAAGACTCCACCACCACGATGGTTATTCCAACATCCAAGTGCAACTACCTAACCCGAGACCGCCTACACATTGAAAACATGCAGAGGTCAACTAGAGATCATAATTCATATTCATAATAATGAAAACGATAATGCGAATAATGGAAAGCACTTACCCCATGTTTTTTTAAAAGGTCGCTAAAAGCAGTAAGGGTTTCATCACCAGCGTCACCATCGCATTGAACCAGAGCCACCCAAGAAAACAACTCAGGGTAGACAGTCATCCAAATTTGCACAGAAAGGAAATGTAAGTTACAGGCTACAAGGAAACAATATACAACAAAGGCTTATGCGGTTTTACGGAGTCGAGAGTGTGAAGGCCGAAGGTCGAGGCCAAGAGCTCGGTTCTCTCCCTCTCCTTTTTCACCATAGTGCATAAACAAAAAATGCAGCAATAGACCGATAACGAAAGTCGAGGAAACACTAAAACCCTTAGGGTTTTTGTGAAGTGACTGACATGCTTTCCAGCTGGTACATTAAAGCCATCACGTGGCTTGTTAGTGTCACATTTAAATCAAAACATCAAACACCATTTCGATATCGTTCCAAACCCATCATTGTATTTCCTTCGATGCCATAACGTTTTTCTTATTACATGCTTGTATTATCATATGGTAAGGATAGGTTTGATTCCCTTTTTGTCTTTTGCTTAGGCCTTTGCTTAGGATTTGTTGTATATCCGAGCTTAGGACCTTGTTATAACTAGGAGGTTGTAAGCCCATTGTCGTCATTAACTACAAGGAGTTACATAAGGGTTGCATTAGCAATTTAGCCATATGAGCTAAGTAAGACCCATAACCCCACCTTCCCAGCATCTAATTAGGGATAAATAACATTCAAAGGAAAATAAAACCAATAAGCACAACAACTTTATTTGACGGAAAACGTTATGACGTTTCTTTCATGACTTAAGACAAATAAAGTGGTGGCGTCAAAATAATAAGTCGCATCATAGTTTTGTCATAAAGAGTATGTTGTCGAAATAAGCCATTTATGCCCAAATGGATACAATACTATACACAAGTCAAATATTTTATGAATTCACATATCCTTTAGAAATGTAGTTAGATCTATATTTAATTTTTTTTTATTATGAAAATTTGGAGATGTTACACTTGAAGTATGGCAAAGACCAGAAGGAATCTTCCTTAACCAAGGGAAGTATGCAGTAGAAATCCTAAAAGGGTTTGATATGTTAGAATGTAAATCCATGGCCACACCCATGGATACAAATTTGAAGTACTTGATGGTTGATGCTTCGTCAAAATTGGTGTATGTGACACTATATAGATAGATTATTGGTTCATTGATGTATCTAATGAATACCAGACCAGATATATGCTTTGTTGTGAACACCTTGAGTTAGTATCTAGTTGAGCCCCGACATGTTCACTGAGTAGTTGTAAAGCATGTGATGGGGTACCTGAAAGGTACGATAGACTATGGTCTTAGTCATACTAGAGATCATGACTTCATACTGTATGATTATACAAATTCAGATTGGGCTGGAACTCTCTCAGATAGAAATAGCACTTCAGGTAGATGTTTCAATTTAGGGTCATCCATGATCTCATGGATAAGCAAGAAGCATTCTAATGTTGCTCTCAGCACTGCAGAAGCTAAGTATATTGCAACTTGCTCTGCCAGTTATGAAGCCATATGGATTCAGAAGTTTTTATCAGGTATATTTGATCTAGAAATGAATACCACATTGATTCTATGTGATAACCAAAGCTGCATGAAGATGACAAAGAACCTCATGTTCCATGATAATATGAAGCACATAGAAATCCAGTATTTCTATATTTGTGACCTGGTGCAGAAGGGAGATATAAAGCTCCAATATGTGAGCACAAATGAGCAGGTTGCACATGTGTTGACTAAGCCTCTATCTCGTGTGAAGTTTGAATGCTTCCGAGACAAGCTTGGTGTTGTCTGTAAGGGCTTCCCTTGAAAGGGGGAGTAGTACTGATGATGCTATGGTATCCTGATCACAACAGGTAACTCAGTTGGGATTGATTATCCTTAGACTTGATCCCAATTCTGAAAGGAAGGGTCATCTTAAATGTTTATCTTGAGACTTGATCTCATAATTTCGAAAGAACTAATCGTCTAAGATGTTGATAGGTGGACTTGATCTCGTAATTCCGAAAGGAAGGACTGTATAAGATGTTAGTTGGTGGACTTGATCTTGTAATTTCGAAAATGAGGATCATCTAAAATGTTGGTTGGTGGACTTGATCCCGTAATTGCGAAAGGAAGGATCGTCATGTGCACATATGTGTCAGTTGTGATTAGTATTGGTGGCTCCGTAAAGACTTGATCCCGTAATTTCAAGAGTAAGGATAGGTTGAGCACCACAGATGTGTTGGAATTAATACCACAATTCTTAAAGGAAGGATTCACCCCTCCCGGTCTATGTCTCTGGGCCACTTCCAATGGGAAGGCAGATCTATTAAGTATTCAAAAGCTTACACTTGAGTGTTATGGAAACACTTTAGAATTTTGTTAGTCAGAAGCATAAATGAACAACACCATTGAATTCCTTGTGAAATTCTAAGAAAAACGAGTATAAACTCGAATATATTTGAATGAGACCTCCTATGTCACGCAAAAGGAGACACCCTCTGCCCTGCCTATACTGAATGTACTTCCCCCCCTTGGAAATTGTGCACATTAATGCATGTACTCACCTTGGGATCCATGCCCATGCCTGTCTTGGAATTTGTTCATAAAAATGACACTTCCTTTTGAATTTCCACCGAGTGATCAAATTTGAAGGGTGAGTCTTAATTTCAATTGGAAGGACATTTATTCTTGGAGCCCTTCAAAGATGAAGAGCAATATAAATAATTGTATTTCAATTGACAAGTATAAATTAACTAAACCCTTTCCACTCAAAAATGCAAAATACAAATATTGCCCTTCCATTTTTTTACAATTTTAAACGATTGAGCATCCCTTAATATCTACATGAAAAAATGATATATTTTCAATAAAACCTAATTTAAAGACATTAATTTGACATATATGTAACATTAGTTTTACAGTTAAGTAAAATAACAACTATTATATTGTAAATTTGAGCACATAGATTTGCAGACAAACACACAACTCACAAAGTAGATCACACAATTTACTTAGCAATTGAAGAATGAAACAGTGCAAAAATGGTTTGCAGCTGTGAATGCTTTCATTAATAAAAAAGTAATTAGATAATAATTACAATGAAGTAAAATGGCTTTAATAGCCACATGAAATTCGAATCCACATGAGGAAATTCATATTGATAGACTCTACTTGATTGTAGGTAACTAAGACCTTGTCTAAATCACTATCGGAGGACTCAGTAGTTAACTAACCTTGTCTAAACCATAACCGGAGTTCATCGGAGCTCTAAAACACAACTCAAGTGTTACATTCAGTGTTGACTAAGGTTAACTGACTATGGTAGGTGAGAAATGCGCCCCACATGAGTGCAATCAAGTAAATCTAACGCTAACTGAATGTAGAGGACTAGAACTGAATGTAACTGACTCCTAACTTAGCTTGACTAGTCATCAACTGAAGTGAATTGACCTTGGTTGGTTTCGGCACTCCCAGTGGCTTCCTAAATTGTAGGGATTGGTCTAGGAGGCTCCTAAACTAATGCAATCAAGTGCAATCAGTGGCAGTGAGCCTTAATTAGTGTTCCCCGCACTTTAGTAACTGAAACATGTGCCCCAATTAGGCCAAGTGGACCCAATGGTGTTAATGACTATAAATAGACTGGATGGACTCTCGATTTAGACATGACTCCCGATTTAGACATATGACCAAATTTGGACAAGGGAGGATTAATAATCCTAACATATATTTTATTTCTTCGAGTTGGAGCACACTTCATTACACATAAAAAATACTTAGACTATGCAATAACCATATTGAGGCATTCACGTGGTCTTATGCATAGTGTAGGATGTTGTAACTAGATAGTCTTAAAAAAACCTAGAACCATGAGAGAATTACTTAATTTTAACTATGTACAAAAGGAATCCCCTAAGTAATACGAGGAAATAATAAACCTACAACCAAAAAATACATATAAAACCAACCAAAAACTTAATTAAAATTGGAGAGAGGGCACCCATACAAGCTTGAGAGATGTAAAAATGACGGGCATTAGGCACCTAAGAAAAAATAATACATAGCTCAAAAAACATTAAGAAAAATCCTACATACCAAGCAAGTTAGAAACATTATCATCATCGGGGTTGGGGCATCAAATTTTGTTGTTTAACACTTGTCACAAGAACATACAACTATGGGATGGAGAAGCAATGGAATCAAGCCTAAGTCAATTGGAGCCTTGCAGTTCATTGCATGTCCAAGTCTCGACAATATGCCTTTCAAATTGAACCAAAACACCAAAAGAAGTTTGTTAATGGCTAGATTTGAGAAAGTTCTAGGTGTGAGTAATTAAGATCTCAGGGCTCTAAAACTTGTTGTGTTTTGTACGAATCGACGATTTGGCAAATTGGCAGTCACTGGTAGGAAATTTAAGTTATTTAATGAAAACAATTAATGTATCTACCTCTATGTCGAAACCATTTTCCATATTGATGCAGGCCTCTACCCTCCTTATTGTCTTACCAAAAGGCATGAGAATGAGGAAGAAGATGTAAAATTATGGACTTCACCTTCCAAGAATGCCTCGCAATCACATTGGTAAGGAGTGATAATAAGATCACAACAATCCAACGTGTCAAATCTCAGTTAATAGTGTGAATTAAAAACTTATATGGTAAATTTAATATAAGACTTTACTTATAGTTGTCTTCTAGTCTTTGCGTCTTGACACATTTGATATTTTATGGTTGTCTATGTGCCTTGACCCAATTGATACAATAAGGTGAGGATGTGCATGCATAATAATCTTTAGTTATGACTATGAGATGAGGATTTAAAGAGAAGAGGATGTAAAGACATGTAATTTTTATACATATTTTGGTGGCAAGCGTCGATGACAAATGTTGTGAGAAACCACAAATGTTTGGAAGGACGGAGGGAGATTACGTCATGATCATGCCACCCATCAAATTTAAGACTTTTCTTAAGCCAAAATTTGTTTTTTTATTTTTATTTTATTAATAACCATTGTGGTGCTTTAGTCCAAATGTTTTTACTAACTTATAGTTTTTCCATATCATCTGTCTAGTGACACCTCTCTATATCAATGCATAAATAGACCTTTGCACAATTTGTGATCTTAGTTGCATGCCATTATTTGTAGTTGCATGACATTGAGAGTTGTTTATGGTTGTCATGAGTTTGTGATATTCATGCAAGAAATGACGACTTGTAGAGGAGGAATCATCAAACTGACCATTTGAATTTCATCTTGATGAGAAACGTGTGGACATTGGTAACTAGGTTCACATAGGTAGTAGGCACAAAGTTTTGGGTTCATTTCGAGCCTAATAGTAGACTGGTAGTCGTTCTCTGTTGTTACAACCATAGTCACTGGCACATTGTCGCACCTTAAATTGCAGCTCAAGCGATTGAGGAGTCAGAGTCACATCCTAGTGGCCATTGCCTCATAGTCGTCAGTCATCACTCATTATCTTGCACAACTAAGTGGTGAGTCAGTGACATGAGTGAGTGAGTGATTATAATTTATGATATTTCCAATACTTTTTAATGACGAGTCGAACTTTATAGCATAGAAATTTCAACAATCTTGGAGAAATTTATATGGATGATTTTAAACGTTGCCCCTCTTTTGATATAAATTATTACCTTCTTAATTGAAAGAGGAAAATTCAAATTAAAAAAATAAAAATGGAAGGGCAATTTTGACTTTACACTTCTCGGAAGGGCTGGGAAGGGTTCAAATTTGAACGTTGCTCCCTAACTTTGTCTTGTCGCTGCAACTAGTGGCTTTTTCTAAGTTTTTTTTTAAACAGTTTGGGGTCGCCGGCCATGGGCCGTGCTTTGGATCCTGCACCTCTGCTGCAAAACTTTTAAAAACTCCTGACTGCTTATCACGATTAACGTTGATGGCACGTTGGTTAGGGTGTGGGGAAATGGGGGAAGAGGGCCCGGGATCAACACCATGGATGATGGGCCTCTTCCTCTCCCCACCACGTTTTGAGAATAACACGTTACAATATGATTTATCCAAAGTTGATCGGTGGTGCATTTTTCAAAGGTTTTAAAACATAGCGCGACTATGATATGGTTTGCCACGTTGTTAAGGTTTGGATTTGGCAATATCATATGGTTATTATAATATAATTTAGATCTTAAGGGGCATCGGTTTTGGCATGGTATGGGGTTGAGGGTTAAGTCTTCTTCCATCTTTTTCTATAACAAAACTATACAACCTTAAAAACATGGAGGTCTACAACGAAAATCCTGTACTTTAACCAATTTATTTTGCCAACTACAACTTAACCCATTGTTTGATTATTTAATCAATTTTTTATTATTTTTAATATTAACTGTTGAAACTTTAAACACTTACAACTTTTGCATTTAGAGGCCGTTTTGCATGAAACAAACGTCGCTGGAAAGTTGTCGACAAGCTCTTTAATCTTGTAAGATTTTATTTTCACTTTGAATACTTTAACTTAGATCGACTTTGAAATGATCCACCTGGATCAAAAGATCACCCGTGTTGTCCATGATCCCATAATTCCAAAAGGAAGTATCATGTTGGTTTTTGATACACCTGCCTCATTCTGTTGCCATAGATGATGTTAATCCATCCTTGAGTTGTTTATGATGATGTTGTTATACCTATCACATATAGTTGTTGATGTTATTCCAACTTTATGCTGATGAGCCATCCTGGTGTTGTCGTTGTTGTTGATGTTATTCTAGCTTCATGTCGACGAGCCAGCTCTGTGCTATTGTTGTTGTTGATATATCTGTTTTTATGATGATGTTCGACCTCCATGCTGCAGATGTTCGACCTCCATGCTGCAGATGATGATGATGTTCCAGTTCTTGATATTGATGTTGTTGAAAAACTTCCAATGATTTATAGATGTACCAGACAATGTTCCAAATGATGTTGTTGATGATGCCTCCTCCTCCTTCCTTCCGATGATGTTGTGTAGAGTCACACCAGTTTTTGTTGTTAGTAGAATACCCTTCTTGTTAAGGGGGAGTGTTGAAATAATGTAACTTCAAATAATATTATACTTGTAATTTACATTATTATTATTATTCCTCCTTCGGGAGATGTCATTAATGTAAAAGTCATGGGGTAAATCCTCCATTGTAAGTCAGGTCAATAGTACCTTGAAAATACTAATATAGATATGATATTGAGTTTTCCTAGGTAGGTCGACCCAGTTAGGTTAAAATGTCATTAAAGCAATTACTATAAACAGGGAGGCACCCTCCCTCATTTGTACACACATACTCACTTAAGCATTGCACAAGAGATAGAAAGAGGAAGGAGAAAGAAGGAGAAGGAGAAGCGTTTTCAGTGTCTTTGGCTCTTATGTTAGGGTTTGGTGTCTCTCTCTCTCTCTCTCTCTCTCTCTTATAAGACCTTGTTCTTTGGGCATTGTACTTTGGTAATCTATATTAAGGAATTTTTGATAGGTTTTTCCCTTTTGGGTTTCCCAGGATAAATTGTTGTGTACCTTGTGATTGTGTTTATTTCAGAGATCCTCTTTATGTTGCTATTGTGAAAATGTATTATATGCTCATGAAGTTAGAAATTAAGTTGTAGCAACTTATACACTTAACAAGTTTATATATAAAAGAAAAATTACAAGTTACATTAAGTCGGGGGCATCCATAGACAAACCACTCGAGAAGGTTCCCATTGGATAACTCTCAAGAAACCCCAATAATTGCTTGCACACATTTCCTATTTTCCATGTTCCTTCTTGATGATGTCGTAGGGTCACCACCCATAGCTTTGTCTCTTGCATCGAAGCCTGCACCAGTATGCTCATCGTCCGAGGTTGTGGCTAGGACTTAGCTTAATGCCTGCAACATATGCCCTAGGTCAAGTTCAAACTTTGTGCTACTTCCTCTTGGATGCCACCAAAGTCACCCTATACCATACACTATGCTAGTGTGTCCCTGCGAGATTACACCTACCTGAGCTGCTATGACTTGGTGTTCTTTCATCCACTTGGTTGATTATGTCTTTGGTTAGACTTCCACTGGTTCTTTTATAGGCATGTCCCCTTTCTTGCGGGTGTGACCCATCTGGTCGCACACTTGTCTCTAAGCCGACACCCTTCCTACTGCGCACATATGTCCACTTGGGCATGGGGCCTCTCCTCTATCCACTATGCCATGGGTCCATTTCACCATAGCCTTGCCTTAGTTGATTCGCAAGATACGAGTTGTCTAAATAGGGGACGATTTTCCTCTTGTTTCCAACTGGTTTTTACAAGTTTCTAGCCATGAATCTTCACGGAATTTTCAAAATGGGAAAAAACACTGCTAGATCTTGCAGAGTGTGGGTGTAGGGGGGTTTTCCGGTCACATGATTTCATTTTTGAGCTTAAAATCGCCCAAAGAACAACAAAAATTACAGATTTTGTGGGTTAACTTCACCGGATTCCGGCGAAAAATCATCCTGAGAGTCAAAATCGTCCCCTAGTTAGACGACTCCCGCAAGATATGGTTGTGCGCCCACTTGATGTACTTCACTCATACTTGTGTCTATTGTTGGCCAATGCATGGGCATCCACTCACTTGGATTGGCATGCATTCTACTATTGAGCTCGCAAGTCGAGTTCCCATTGGTGCGTCCACTACCAGCCATGCCGAAGCCCACACTGCCTCTTACCCACCAATCATGTCTTGGGTCCACTTGACTGCTCAGGCTTCCGGCATACCCGTGGATGAGCCAAGGGGCTCCCAAGTCGGGTTTCCAAGCCTATCTTGGTGTCTTAAGCAAGCCCCATGCTAAGCTTGCCCAAATGAAGAGAGTTCGCCGAATTGCCTCCAAGGCCTCTCCTCTTCCCTCACGAAAACAAACATGCTACTCTTCTCTTCCCTTCAGTGCTCGCCTTCCCTTTCACAAAATAGCGTTACTACTTTTTCTCTACCAAGCAATTTGGTGGATGTTAATGTTAAATTTAACTAGCATAGATCCATTTTAAACCCGTATCTATCAAGCATCAAGAGGGATCCAATTTCTTAAGGTATACATTTTTTTACCATTTAGATTGGATCCCTCTTAGTACTTGATAGATCTCGATTTAAAATGGATTTAAACTAGTTTAATTTTCTTTATATTTTATTTAAATCGAATTTAAACTAGTTTAATTTTCTTTATATCTTATTTAAATGGATATGTAATTTTATTATTATTATTTATTTCGACTAACCTAACCTCACTAATGTGACATGATCTCCCAGCACCTTGCTTCTAAAGCTGCAATTAAAATCGTTGGTTTATATAAACTAATTGTAACTACATTCCAATTTTCCAGTCAACAAACTTTTCAAATTGCACGCGGCACCGAGGTAGCTGTTCGCGAGCTTCCTACGACTTCGATATAAAAACATTTGACTCCACTAAACTTTGCTGTGTTTTCAAGTTTTTATGTTGTCTGCCTGTTCGTTAAATGTCTTTTTTCTGGTCGCTCCAACCGGCGGTTTTCGTACGTCTCCATTTTCTAATTTTTTTAGACATTAAAATCAAGCGAGCCAAAACTGGTACGCAGACTTACATAGGTGCCTCAAGAAAGAGCTGGTTGATTTGAATTTAGTGATTAAATTCTCGGCTTCCACCACATGACAGGTTGGAAGCGGTTTTTATACGTCTCCATTTTCTCAGGTTTTCCGGACAAATCAAGCCAGCCAAAACTGATACAGACTATACATCGATGCCTCTCAAACAGAGCTGCTTGAATTGAATTTAGTGATGAAATTCTTGTCTTCCACCACAAGACAGGCAGTCCATGAGGAGGACAACAGGCCATAGCTCTTCATATTTGTTCACATCTCAGGTGAGTTTGATTGCTTAACATTTTTCAGAATGAATGGTCATCTATAGCTACTTAGGTATTAAGGAAGTGAGAGCCATATTTTAGTATTGTTTTAATGGGAAGGTTGAGAATTGGGTTGACCTAATTGGAAGAGCTTATCAAACCAATCCAACCAGGTTTGCTCGGCATCATTGTTGGCTATGGTTGGTATGTATTAATTAGCATGCCTTTTTTTGAAATTCTTAGCCATGGAATATTGTTGGGAATGCAGGTTCTCTGTAGTCAAGTTATGTGCTAAAACCTTAATAAAATTCTCAAGAAACCTCAAACCTCAAGAAAATTCTCAAGAAACCATTTTGAGAATTTGGTAGACTAGTTTCGGAAATTCAATGTAATCAAAGTCTTTTTAAAGTGGAATAAGCAGAGCATGTTATTATTTCCAATGACTGTTAGATTCTTCTTCATTCCTTAAAGCAAAACATTGACAATGCATAGAAAATTTTAGATTGCTGCATGCCTCTCACATATCATTCTGTCGCCTGCACGAGCAGATTCCTCTTGTTAAAAAAATAAAATCTCATTCTGTCATTACCATCTCTATGGTCATTGTTTGTTCAAAGATATTCTTAGCTGAAACAACAAATTCAATCTAGTCTTTTTGCGCGGTCAGCTTCTTATTTAAAGATGGTTACAGCACCAATGATTTAGTACAGAGTACAGACTATGCCATTGTTCGTATCATGTTTCCTTGCTACAATAACCTAGACGTTATTGTCTCTTGGATCTCTGAAATCTCATCTCCTCTTCCTTTTTTGCTACAATTGTCTTGCATCTCTGAAATCTCATCTCTTCTTCCTTTTTTTGCTACAATTATCTTGACCTTACTTTTGCTGCGAGCTTTCATTGACAGAGTCCTTGCTTCATGAACATTAAACATAAAAGAGAGCCTATTTCTCAGTTAAAACTGAATGAATCACAGTGCTCAAATTCTAACTGCCACAGCATGGCATGTTTTCATTAGGCCTTGACCTTGTTTGCCATACTTGTCTATGTTTTTGTAAGGATGGATTGCCCAATTGACTGGTTCATGTTTTTTTATTATTAAGTATGGACTGCCCAATTGGTACCAGGTCCTAAATCCCCATAAATAGTTTAGGTCTTGACCTTGTTTGCCATAATTGTTCATGTTTTTGTAGGAAATGGACTACCTAATTGATACCAGGTCCTAAATCCCCATAATTTTCCTCAGTCAGCGCCATATGACAATTACAAGGGCACATAAACCTGAGGATGATGTGTTTTCTAATTTCTGCACGTTATGAATATTTTCAGCGATTTTACTTTTAAGTTCATCTTATGCTTGATATATTGGTAGGCAAGAAAGGAGTTACAAAAACTAAATTGTAGTTTAGGAAGAATGAATTGGAGCTGGTAAAAAACCAGCTGAAAAAAAAGGGGGAAAATCGTCCTGTTTAGACAACTTTGAATGAATATGAAAAAATTGGAATTATTGAACTGCTAAGAATACATTCGGTCAGATTTTCTAAGCTTGTGTACATTATGGAATTATTCTGGCCTCATCGATATTCCATTCAAACTTAATTTTATTTATTTTTATTTAAAAATATTTTTAGAATGTTGAAAAGTTAAATATAATACATTGTAATATTTTCATATAGAAGAAAAAGGATATGCTTCCAGTACCACGATACCGTGATAATGAAAAATAACTTATTAAAATATATTATTTTAAAAGTTTTTAAGATGAATTAAGGTATATCCGATTAAAACAGTGAGTCAAATTATATTATTTTTTTTATATATATAAAAGTAAATAAAAGATAGAAAATGTTTAAAAAGAAATAATGATATAATTATTTAATTTAATCCAATACGATTAATTTTTTTTAGCTAAAGGTTCGAGTATTTAAAAAGAAATAATGATATCATTATTTAATTGTATCCAATGCGATTAATTTTTTAGCTTAAGGTTTGAGTATTTATCCCTCAAACCTTTCCTTCTCTTCCACTCAGGTTGCCATTTTTATCTTCCATGAAATTGAATATTTGTTTAAGTTTTTTTAAAATTGTGTATAACTGAGGTCAAGTATGTATATTGAATTATTTTTATCCAAATTTAATTATTTATTTATTTTTTAGAATGTTCTAAAGTTAGATATATTAAATCAATATTTTTAGAAGTAAGCTAGCTCGGGAGCAATCCTCCCTTATTGGACGGAGGAGGAGCAAAGTTAGCGTTGACTTTGCTCCTCCTCCGTCGGATGGAGGGAGGATTGCTCCCGAGCTAGCTCACTCCATATTTTTATATTGAAAAAGAATATACTTATTGATAATGGAAAATGATTATTTATTAATATTTTTAAAACCTCTTAATTAATATATAAAAGATAAAAAAGTTAGTCAAACTATGAGCAAACTTTTATATATAAAAAATTAAATAATTTATTTATTCCTTTAAATAAAGGAGTAAGTAGAAAGTGTGTACGATGTGGTAAAATAAATGTCAATGAGAGTTCTCACTTTTTAATTTTTGATTTGTCAGCATGTTTGTCTCAAATAATAAAGTTAATTATATATTTTTTTAGTGTAACAAAGTTAATTACTTTTTTTTACTGATGGGTAAAATTAATAATAGTGTTATCATCTAATTCTCTAGCTTTAATAAAGTCAATAAAAATTTAAACTTTCACCATAGTCAATGAGTTTTTTTGTTTGTTTGTCTCAATTTCTCTAACTTGTAGAAGTGGCAGGTTAAAAAACCACAACAAACCACCAAAATTAACTAATATATAACATGAGTTATTTGAAAAAAATATTAAGATTTGTTTTCATAATTTCTCACATTGTTAAAATACAAATTTATTATAATCTAAATTATAATAATAAATTAAAACAATTTATTTAAATTTGCAAAATTAATTATGTATTAAAAATTGATATTTTAAATAAATTGCTTTTTTATATAAATGAGGAAAATTGTATTAGATTCATTTAAGCATACATAAAAGTTTTTGAAATATAAATATATATGAGAGGTTTTGTGTAGCTTGATTTTTCAGACTAACTACAATACAACAAATTATTGTTTTAATTCTACATAGAAACTTTAAACAACAAATTATTGTTTTAATCTTATATAAGAGCTTTAAATTCACCTGTTAATTTAAAAAAAAATAACATAAATTTAAAAAGATAAAACTAAAAAAAGAAAGTATGTAATAGGTTTATCATTTGAAATGGAAATTTTTGGCACCTCATGTGCTTGGAAGTTGGGAGCACTCTTTGAGCAAGCAGAGGCTTGTTTTGACAAGGATGTAAATAAATTGTTCACACGCTAATAAATAATCACATTTTTATAAACTAAACTAAATCTCACTTTATTAAAACAATTCTTTTGTTTACGAAATTAATAATCATGCAAAAACTGGCATCGATTAAGTCCAAATGAATAATTCAAACGTTGACAATGCATGCACTCTCTCTTTCGTTGTTGCTGTTTTATTCCTTTTTCTTTAATTAACAAAGGATGAGCTTTTTCTTTAGACGGGTTAAGGTTTTTCATGTTGCTTTTTCAAAATTTCCCAGAGAATTTTCAATTAGAAAGTCGAATCTGCTGCTGAGAATCGAATCTGAACTGGTTGAAATATACTTTCATCAAACCAAGAGAGCTAATTTTGTAAAACTCCCAACAACCAAATCTGACTTAATTGGCTTAACCAATCACCAATTTACTTTCTGTCAGAGCAGAGCTCTTTCCTCGAATCAACTGAATTAATTGTGCAAAACTCCCAACAACCAAATCTGACTTACTTCGCTTACCCCGTCCACAAGTCAGCGAGCCACTGTTACGGATGGTTTCCTAAATAAAACTTCAATCAAAATTAATAACAAATAAATCAAAGACCCTTTTCACAGGAGGNACCCGTCCACAAGTCAGCGAGCCACTGTTACGGATGGTTTCCTAAATAAAACTTCAATCAAAATTAATAACAAATAAATCAAAGACCCTTTTCACAGGAGGTTTTTGACTTCCGATGTTAAAGTACCAATAATACAAATTTCCAATATCCGAAGTTGATCCACTGCCCATCAGAAACACGCGGCACAATCACAGCCGCCGATGGTGCTGCCCCCAATTTTCCCATGACTTTGAGGGAAAAGGCAGTTGACCGGACTTCTGGTTATGTAAAATCCTGTGAGCTGCATTTTTCATGTTCTGTCTGGTAGTGAAATTCGTGTTCTGGACAAATTTCAATCGACATTCTACAATTTTTTATATTTTGAAGCGTGTGAAGACTTAGCTTCCAGACATCTAAACGCGCTAAATGTTTACAGAAAGACTACTCCTTCCCGGATGCTTTTAAGAGAGGTGGCTGAATTCAGCCATGACCAAGAGCTCGGTTTACGGACACAACAGGCACTCAGTAAGGAGAAAATGCCGAAGCCGTTCATATTAAGGTGGGTTTGGATGCAGAATTGTCAGCTTTGGCTACTTGGGTATTAATTAAAAGGAATGTTTCAATATTGTTTTAATGCGTAGGTTGAGAACTGGGTCGACCCAGTTGGCAGAGCACAATTCACCCGGTCAGTCTAGAAACCGAACAGATTAATTATAGTTGCTTTTTAAGGTGTTCGTTGTTGTAGCCATCATTGTTGACTCTCGTTTGCATTATGGTGAGTCGGTTGAAATTCTCAGGCACGGGCTGTGATTGGGAATTGGTGTTTATCCTTTTTGGCATAGCCTGCAATTTTTCTTGAGATGAGTTATGCGGACCTGTTTGGGCTAAAACTCTCTGTGAATATACCCATCAATGCTCGACTTCACCATTCTCAGAATTTCTTCATATAATCGACGTTAGAGGTAGGGAATGTAAGTTTAGAGGCCAGTTTGCGAAATTCAATTGGTGGGTTGAGATGGGCTGTCCGTGGATTCAATTTGTGGGTGAGAATCCAGCTGCCATACTTACAATATTTTGACTAATAGTCTGTTATATGCTGATGCTTTTCTGAAACTACATGTTCAGGATGTTGGAGGTAGTACTAAGCAACCTACACCTTGAAAATAAATGGGTAAGGGTGTTCTGTATGAAAGGGACATGCAGCTCAATGGCAAAGCAGCCCAACGGGAGTTCCGCAGGCAGGTCCTGGGGTATAACTTGCCTTGTCCACTGTGAACTGGGCTTTATAGATGGACGACTGAGGCCTGAATTACCCGTGCCTTATGAATGTCAGAACTCGGTTTTTCCTTGTTAAGGTGTGCAAGGACTTCACATAAATTATACTTGTATGTTTTCGCTAAATTCATCATAGTGGCTTTATCTTTTGTCAGGGCCATCTCTATTTCGTTTATGAGCTGCTCAAGCTCAAGGCCGGAATTGCTTTCTTTTGATGGTCTTGGGTGGCTTAACATGCTTGCATCCAATTTACTTTTGCCTATTAGATTCCATTCAAACTCCTCATATTACACTGGGATTTCTTTCTTGAGATTTACAGTAGAGTGGTAAAATACAAGACATTTGTAAACTCTTTATTATGTTCTATTTCTAGGTATAGGTAACTTCAATTTCCACATTTGCACACGAGATTTGCAATTTTCCTTGAACAGTGTACCCATTTGATGCAAAGTTGTGTTCAAACATGTACAAGGAGTTGAGGATTAATATTTGAGCAGATTGAAATTACCCTTACATAATAGGTGTTTGACTTAGTGCTGTAATCGCTCATCACGATGTATTTTAGTTGGAAAAAGATAGCTTGTCCTTTATCTTAATGACTGTCTTAGATTGTTTTTCATTCTCTAACATGCAAAACATTGCCTGTGCCAAGTAAACTTAAAGTTGCTGCATGTCTTCCACATCCTATCTGTACCTAGTTATTACTATCTCCATGCTCATGGTTTGATTGAAGATGTTCTCAGATGAATCTTTTAATTTAATATAATCTTTGTCCATTGTCACAGTGACTTCAGTGACTTCCAAAAATGATTACAGCACCAATGATATATTACTAGGGCATTTATCCACCGACCTTTAATGATTGACTAGAGGTATGAGTAGTGAGGTCTCAGCAATGAATCCGAGATACAGGTTTTAATGTGAAATAGGTATCTGGAAGAAAGGGGCTGCGAGTTTTGAAATGTTGGGATTGGTGGAAACAAAGGGGTATCTCTGATTGAATCATGTACAGACTAAAATGAGCTAAAGTTTGTCAAGAAGAAGATGTTATGTTTGCAAATATGGTGCAAAACTCATACATTATCCATTCATATTTTCAATGCCAAAGATAACAAGAAGGAAAAACTAAACACCATAGGTATTCAATGTCCAGGGCAGTTAATAGAATTGTCAAAAAGCACCAGACAGTTACATTTATTATATGTCGTGGGCATCTAAGCGGAGCTTCCAGAGATTGCTGGGCTACCCAGCCTTTCACTGCTGTGTGTAAAATCACTCAATGGTTAACCCGCTGTGTTTGTGCACATGGAAGTTATAAAATGATTTGTGACCATCGTAAGGCATCACCACAATATATAGTGAAAGGGGTAAAGAATTGACAGAGAGTTTTTAAGATTGAATTTATGACAACTGTAAATGCCACTGACTTAGAAACATCATGATTATGTAATGAGAGTGGTAAAAAACTGACAGTAACCTTTTAAGAAAGATTTTCGACAATCTGATGATTAGTAATTTTTACGACATTGCTTTTCTGGAGTGGTATTTCTCACCTCAGTTCCATGATGACAAGCAAGAAACTATCCCAGATATGGTGAAGGCCTTCATCTACGTTATTAATCATGTTTTTTGTGCCTTCATCGACAATCTGATGATTAGTAATTTTATTAATGAATTCACGACAGTGCATTCTCTGCCTATTTAAAGTGTCAAAATGCACAAAGGGGTATTGCTAGCAGTCTGAATGTTTAGTATTACACCTACTTCTTGTTAACTTCACAGCATGAGCTGAAAACAAAATAATACTATATATATGTTTGATTTTGAATTGCACTCTTCTAAATGTGTCTCTGTTTTTTCTCTGAACAAAGATTCATACCACATTCTATGCATTGTCGTCAGTACTTGTAACTGTGACTTCTGTCTTGAAATTTTATGAATCCTAAGCCAGTTCACCGGATAACTCATGGCAGGCATGAGAAACCATTGCGCAAAATGTTTGAGGAAAGAAAGATATAACTTGTATTAATGTCCACAATTGACCAAAGTAGGTCATTGGGACTTGACATTACATCCAGCAGAATAGGAAAAAACTAGGGTAGAAAGAACCCTAGGGACTGAAGACGTAGCTAATACTAAGATGCTAAAAGCCTATAACATTGTAGAATAGCGATAGTGGGAAGGTGCCTCCCCAACAATTCTCGGAAGGTGCCTTCCCAACAATCTCTCCAACATCCAATGTCGGCGAAGCTCTGAAATGAGAAAGGAAGCTGGTAATGCTCACCAAACTGTTTGTCTTGGGATGCAGGCAAAGGGAACTAGATGGTCCTCAATGTCGGATAGAAGCAGATCCACGATGCCTGGAGAAGGTGAGGACACTGGGGTACTCTAATAGGAGCACATTAAGAAGAACACTATCTCACTGACCTGTCACTGGCTGTGTGTGGAATGATAGCATCTAAAGGGTGCGTAGTACCCCAATGTCCGGGATGGGCTTGAAGGAGAAGCTGATCAACCTAGTAGCCCTAGGGTTGACCCCAAAGGTCTCCTGCAAAGTTCTATGCCTGATGGTGACAGCCCCTCGGAGGAAGAGAGCTAAGCATCTCTGAATGGAATAGCGGAAGAAGTTGGATCGGGAACCTCCAGAGTATCTATACAAATAGTGGTATCTTCCCCGAATAAAGAAAATAGGAGCACTATGTGCTACATCCGTGTTAAACTTTCCTCGGAAGAATGTGAGTAAAATATATGATTTGATTAAAAGTTTTAGATCTTGGGCAGTGGAATGAGGATTATTGCTGCCATCTCCAGATATAAAATGGGTTGCATGGTTACCTCATTTGGAGTCTGAATCATGCTATGTACTTCGAAGACATATGGTGAGCAGTTATTTTCACTTCATATCCTTTAATAGATTTACTTTTCAATGAAAATTCAACCATGCCAATTGCCATACAACACACTTCCATAGCTTATGCCAAATACATTCTCTGCAATCATGTCAGAGTGAATATGTAATTGGCATGTTGATTTGTGGGCTTAAAATCCTCAAGATTTTTGGATAGCTGATCATTTACCACACCTGTATTAGCATCCTATTCTTCTGTTAATCTGCTCCACATAGGCCATTCTATCACCACAAGTTAGAGTCATCATTGCATTTTCTTGCCACCTGCAGAACTTCCTCCACTTTTTTTTTTCTGCCCCTTGCATTCTGCTTATCCATTGTACTATCTGTTATACTGTTACCCTACAATAGGTGGTTCTAACTGCAAATTTTGTTGTGGCTTGATTATTACCAACGGTAAATTCTGTTGTGGCTGGCATTCCTATCATTGTTCTCATCTTGTTTTCTTGCTAAACTAATAATATTGTTTCTTGGATCTTGCTTTGAAAGAACCTGCTAGTCTTCCTTTTCTTACTATAAAATTTAAATGTCTTGACTCTTGACATTATTAGACATTAGTGTCACTATGAACTTTCTTTGAAGGAACTCTTCACTTCGTGAAATCACTTATATATATTAGTCATATTATTATCACTATGAACTTTCTCTGAAAGAACTCTCCCACTTCGTGAAATCACTTATATATATTAGTCATATTATTATCACTAAGAAATTTCTTTGAAAGAACTCTTCACTTCGTGAAATCACTTATATATTGGTCATAATCTTGTGGAAATTTTCAATTTTGGTTACTCCTTTCAAGGGGATGTTGAATTGAAAGACTACATCCTAAATATTCCATCCATCCATAAATATATAAACACTAGTATGAACCCATGTCAAGTAATTGAAATGATGCAATAATATATATATATATATTTTGGATTTTGGATTGAGTTTCAGGTTATCAAGGCACCCTTTGGACCCAAGAGTGTCATGCTGTGCTGCCATATATATATATATATATATATATATTACGTTGGATTGACTTTCAGGTTAGCAAGGCACCCTGTGGGCCCAACAGTGTCATGCTGTGCTGCTTCATGGGGCGCATCCTGCAGGTTTATACAAAATATTAGGAAGGAGGCTAAACATGGGATCATTTCACTTTTCCAGTTGCTTTTGGGTGGAATTCGGCAATTTTTTATTATTATCTGAATTCAATTTTTTCCCATACTCAAATTGTTTTTAAGTGCAAAAATAAGTACAACATTTTCAAAAAACCTCGAGGCATCCAAATTATGCAAGTTTGACAACTGTTTTCTGAAATTCCAACAGGCTTCTGTCAAAAACAAACAAATTATGCAAGTTTGATAACTGTTTTGAAGTTTTCTGAAATTCCAAAAATTCATTACAAAATTCTATCAAATTTTTCTCAAACTCAAATTGTTTTTAAGTGCAAAAATAAATACAGCATTTTCAAAAAACCCTAAGGCATCCAAATTATGCAAGTTTGATAACTGTTTTCTTAAATTCCAACAGGCTTCTGTAAAAAACAAACAAATTATGCAAGTTTGAAATTCCAAAAAATCATTACAGGATTATGTCAAAAACAAGCCGGAAAACAAAAAAACAAAAAACGTTGCCTATGCGCAAAATATTATACTGGATGGACAGATTAATATTAAGTTTTGATAGATGCTTTTTCTTACTATAACATTTTCATGGACTGCAGGTTGCCGAAATCTCTCTGAAGGATAGAATAGGAGTGCCACACAGGCAGGGTATTACTTTTGAGATTATTTTTGTCATTGAGAGATCAGAAACTTTTAAACTGATCATACTGGTGAATTCAGAATTGGGCAATCATTGAGCGCAATACAACTTAGGAGTTAAGTTCTACAGATGAGATTTGGGTAAATACCGTTGTAATTGTTGAGAGTAATAAAGATGAAGAAATGGTCAGGAGGCATGCTGATCGTTGTTCTATTCATAATTTTGGTAATTGGGTTTAGTGTCATGGACAATCATTTCTGGAGACAATCACCTTTCAGTTTTTCCACAAACCTGAATTCAGGCATCCTTCAATTGAGAGAGAATGAAGTTATTCATCCTTCCCAGCATTCAGACAATCATAGTCAGGCAGTTCAATCGCCAATCTTTTCTACTGAAGAGATTCAACACCTTTTCTCATGGAAAAATCTTTCCAAAGAAGAGTCACAGGTCTTACAAACCTGGAAGCACTTGAAGGACCTTATCCATGATAGAGAACTCTTACCTCAACAATCTGAGGCGGTAATAGAAGCAGTTAATGCATGGAAGGACCTTCTAATTTCTATTGAGCAGGAGAAACTATCTATGGTGATGGACAATAGCAGCCTTAAGAACAATACAAAAGAGCAGTGTCCTTATTCTTTAAGTACCATGAACCAAACAGAACTTCAAAGTGATGGATTTAATTTTAAGATTCCGTGTGGTTTGATTCAAGATTCTTCAATTACTTTTGTTGGAATTCCAAGGGGGCTTCTAGGCAATTTTCGAATCGAGCTTATTGGGTCACAACTTTCGGGGGAGCCAGATCCTCCTGTTGTTTTGCACTACAATGTTCGTCTTCAAGGAGACATGGTTACAGAAAACTCAGTCATTGTTCAAAATACATGGACTGTAGCAGGTGATTGGGGTGAAGAAGAGCGCTGTCCTCTGCCTGCTCCTGAAGCAAGACAGAAAGGTAGTCTATGTGCTGCTCTTTCATTGCTTTTCTAGTAAAATAAGAAAGGATTAATATTATTATTTTTGTTCAGTAGTGTTATTTCCTTTTTTCTAGATAAGCACAATATAGTGCATGGATTAGAGATAAGTACTTTCATTTGCAGTCGTATTGGTTCTTTCTTCTAGATATCCTTGTGAACTATGATCCTTGCAGTCCTTCAAATTACCATAGCTAGAATAAGCTAACATGAGAATGTTGAGAGGATGGATTCTTTCTCTTGCTGAAGCACCAAGACATAATGATAAAATGGTGTTTACAAGGTTTTCAAAGATAGGAAATCAAATCCATTAATTGTATCGATAGGTGATTTTATTTGAGTTTTTGGGGTGGACAAGCTTATATGCTTTTTCTAGATTGCATGGGTATGAGACAAATGTACTGTCTAAATTGATTTTATGACAGTCGTTACAGATTCAAGATAAACAATTATTAAAAAAAATATATAAAAAATAATTGATGCATGGATAACTGGTAGCTGATGCATGGATAACTCCTAGTTGATGCGTGGATAACATGCAGTTTGTGAGAGATAACTCATTTAACTAGAATGAGGTGAGAACAAGTAATTGATAACATATTAGTGACACTCAACTTATGACCTATTGGTGTTCACCTGCCACAAGTCAAATGGCTGTGCTAGTAATAAGCATTGGTGTATACAAGACAAACTTTTACATTTCTACTAATCAACAGTCCTAAAGCTCATAGGAGAACCTTTTGGAGACTCTAGTCTATGGACTGACTGATCCGAAATAGATAACTATATAATTTATCATCCTCTTGGTACATCTTGGGGTTAAGAATCAAAGTTGTAGACTTACAAGAACCATATTTCGGACCAATCTTGAAATCCATTGCAAAGGGCCCAAATCCAAAATTGCATCTTTAGGGCCACAAAAAAGGCGTCATAGGCATAGAGGATGGCTCTCATTAGAGGCAATTTTGTGTCTAAAATGGGCCTCATAAGAAAAATAACCATTGATTAGTTGGAATTCAAGAACCAATTAAATTTCAAGAAAATTAGTTAATGATAATTGTTGAGTTGACATATTTGTCATAAAAAAGCTACTTTTTTACAATGTTCCATGGAGTTTCCGGTGTAGGGGAGCGTGGGAGCAGGGGAAACGCACAAGGGGGACGTGTGGAAGCCACCCCAAATTCTAGGAAAATTTTGGGGAAATGAAGGGACGTCAAAGTCATAAAAATTAATTAAAAATATAAAAAATGATAAATCCCTACAGTGACTATTACCATGTAAAAAGTAAAACTAAAAACTAAATTCATCATTATGGAATGTACATCTATTAGTTATTACCATATCAAATTTGTAAATGATACTGAACTATGTTCCTATACCCATGTAAAAACTAAATATCATAATTATCATTATGCAATATATATCTAAATTCAAATTTCAAATTTGTAAAAGATAATGCAACAAATGTTGAAGTCTGAAATAGTCAAATAGATACCGAACAATGAACACATAGAAGTTAGAACAGCGACAACTGCTCCAAGTTTAGTTGCAATATGATTATGAAATGAAATAATGAGAGGGTAGCGTTTATGAAGGTGTTAAACTCTTAAATTAGTCTAGGATTTAATTTAATTTTGGTTTAATTATGTTTTAATTTTTTAAACAATTTTTTAATATTTTAATTTGCATTTATTTTTATTGTGAAAGACGAAAATTTGGGGGGGACAGGGGGACGCCTAGAAGCCTCCCCTAGGAGGAAACGTGTTCTGCACTCGAGGAAACTCGGGAAAACGTGTTTCCCTGAGCTTCCCCCAAAAGGGGGACGTGGGAAAACGTTTCCTTAGGAGTTTCCCCGTCCTGGAAGCGTGGGGGAGTGAGGGGGCACGTTCCCCACCCTGGGGGACGTGTCCCTGTGGAACACTGCTTTTTTAATTCGCATATTCAATTTATCTCCCTGTGGTTTTACTCAAATTTCGAGTGTGAGCACTCGTTGGATGCATAATTCAATTTCACATCCAATGAGTACTCACACTGCATACTTTTGATGGACCACACCCCACAAAAAAATGAGAAATACATTTGAGGGGGCACTTTCCCCACCCTGGGAGACGTGTCCCTGTGGAACACTGCTTTTTTAATTCGCATATTCAATTTATTTCCCTGTGGTTTTACTCAAATTTCGAGTGTGAGCACTCGTTGGATGCATAATTCAATTTCACATCCAATGAGTACTCACACTGCATACTTTTGATGGACCACACCTCACAAAAAAATGAGAAATACATTAAAAAAATGTATTACTTGAAACTAACATATATTTTTTTTTATGTATTTCTTGTTTTTCATGGGGCGAGGTCCATAAAAATTATGTATTGTGGGAACATGTTGGATTCAAAATTGAATTCCGCAACCAACGAGTGCTCTTGCTTGAAATTTGAATAAAACCACGAAGAGATAAGTTGAAAATACGAAAACAAATAGTTTTTTTCTCGTTTCCTCCAAAACTCATAACTCTTGTGTTATTATTTTAACCATTATTTTATTATTTTCCTTAGGAGGCACATTTTAGACCTCAAAATGACTCTAATGCAGGGGCAATACATGTCGATAGCTTCAAAACCAAGTATTGTAGATTGAAAATGGAATTCCTATGATAAAGTTATGGACATAGGAAGTTGACCTATGCTTTGACCACCTCAATAGAAAGTGGAAGCCATGCCAACTCCCATATTTCACATATGTGCAACTAGATATGTATGGTCTTTCTAGGAAATTCTAGAGGGTCACAAAATCTAACTCTAATCGGTAGTTGGGGAATGAAAAAACCCCATACCTAAACCTACTGGTTATTAGGACATGTTAAAAATTTGTCCACAAGGAAAGAAAGAGGTTTCTTGATTTGGATTATGTTGAGAATGAAACAAAGATAGGCATAACAAGGGAAATAAAATAGAGATATTGCAAAGAGCATAACAATATGGTAAAATCCAAGCTTTATTGATAAATGAAATAATGAAAATAATGCAATATATGAAGCAATACAAACTAGCTAGAATGGTGGTAGCTTATCTTAAGAAGAGATGTGTTGGTGCTATGCTCATTCATAAAATCTCATTACAAGAGGTTGAAACTACCTTTCAACATAGAGTCTAAAACCCTAATATCCGCCACCTTAACTATAGGAGATGAGGTGGCAAAAGGAATGTAGGCCCCAAGGATTCTAGTTGATATGTCAACTTCCTAGGGCCATAACTTTTGCATATGAATTTCATCTGGGGCATTTCTTAGATCATTGCAAAACTTATTTTGAGCTCTATGTGTTTGGCCATCTTGGGAATCATAGATTGTTAGGCCATGTCAATAGTAAGAAATGCATGGGAAGCACCCAAAATGTGCCGGAAAGTGGGATTGTTCTTGAGTTGGTGGCAGATTTGGTGGCCACTTGTATCTACCTGGATAATTTTGTTCATGTTGTATTCATTTACTATTCCATAGATTAGCAGAGAAATAGAGCAAGATATCCACATAGAGAAAAGGAAGTAGGTGATCCTATAATAGCCTATTGAGGCTAGAATGTCTATCTACTCCATAGTGAGTAATCATCCTTCTTTGTATTTTGCATCCTAAATTTGAGAATGAAAGAGCAACCTTATTACTTGCTAGAGTTTTCACTCTTATGGGTTCTTTAGGGACATCATAAGTTGATTGTGTTAATGGTGTGCAATTTTTACTATTGAGTTTTGTTCTTACTCTCTTAGTTACTTTTCATATTGAAATTGATATGCATCTAATATTATAAGATTAATTATAACTTATGATTAATCACCATGCCGTAGAGTATAATCTCAAGTAACATACTCAAATTTGTTGTGATAAGTTGTCTTTTGAATATTCACAACAATTCTCAGATCATATCAGTATCATAGAGGTTTTCTTTGGGGTTTCTGTGCAATAGTGGTAGGATCAATATCAATGTAAGGAATTCAAGGAAAGCATCCTTAAGCCCTAGCGATGGCAGATGAATACAATAATATTCCAAAGGTTGACTTGGAGGAGAGATTTGCAAGTCTATGAGATTAAGTATTGATCACAGTGCTAGAAAGCAAGTTTGGACCCTTTCAAGGAGCTTGTTGGTTATAATGACAATGTTGGCTCCAATGGAAAACCTAAAGAAAAAGAAGATTCAGAGAGAAAAATGAGCTCTAGCAACCTATCTTACCAACCTCTATCTAACGCAAAAGACAACATGGACATGAAGCCTATTAAGATGAGATTGATGTTGTGAAGCTGAATCATCGGTTGTAGTAGCTAGAATTCTATTTTAGTGTGCATAACGCAGGAGAAGATAAGATGATATCATTTGCTTAACTAAATCTAGAGGGTCATGGCCAAACATGGTGGGAAAGCTAAATACAGTCGGTATACCGTTAATTGCAGGCACAATTTTTGAGGCAGAACGTACAATAGGAAGTACAGGCCGTACAACTGACACTTTGCACAGAAAATGAGGTAGTTTGTTGTTGTTATTTAATGTTTGGAATTTTGTCAGTGAGGGTTGAAGAAATAATTTTTTTGTGTTGAAAAATTTATGAGTACTCTTCTTAATGAGAAATTCTTTTTCAGTGTTTTCCCCAAGTTGGGGTTTTGCCCGATTATTTGACCAAAACATCTGTTTACAATGTGTTTGCTTCATCTTCAGTGTTTGAGAAGTGTCTTTGGATTTGTGGTTTTAATTTTAAAGTTTATGAGCAAATTTTAATTAAAACCCTAGACATTCAAAGTATTTGACATAATGCATGTGTGAGAAATTATTGTGCTTATGTAGTAGTCTTTCTGTTATTGTTGTTGTAAGTTGTTTTCCAATGATGAGTATACTGTTTGAGAATAGGTTAGATGGGATATCCAACTATATCCCATGGAAAGTAAGAATTACTGCTGTATTAAAAGAGTGGAAAATATGGAGTTTTGCAAACACTAAGATGACTAAACCAACAAATAAGGATGAGCTTGAAGAGTTTGAAGCCCTTGAAGCTAGGGCACAGAGAGTGATCTTGGTTGGAGTAAAAGATCATCTCATTCCACATTTAGCAGATAAGAAAACAACTAAAGACATGTGCAATACTTTGAACCAGTTGTTTGAAGCCAAGAACGAGAACCACAAGATGGCACTGAAAGACAAGCTACACAATATTAAAATTAATAAGGATGAGGGTGTAGCCTCCTACTTGACTCGTGTGGCACAAGTCAAGGACGAGTTAGCAGTTGCAGGAGAGATTGTTCTTGATTCAGAGTTGGTGAATATAGCCCTGAAGGGCTTCACCAAGAAATGGGACGTCTTTGTGAAGTGCATTGTAGGTAGATAAAAGCTTCCCAATTGGTCTAGATTGTGGGATGACTTTACTCAAGAGGAGATCCGAGAGGGGTCTCAGGGTGGTCAGGTCAGTAAAGAAGTGGAGCAGAACGTGGCACTTACAACAAAAGCAAATAAAAAGAAGAAAATCATGAGTCAGGTCAAGTGTTATTAGTGTGGTTAGATGGGGTACTATGCCTCTAAGTGTCTTAAAAAGACGAAAGGGAAGACATAGAAAGATTCAACAACGGTTGCAGTAGTAGAAGACTTTGCAGCTAAATTTGAGCAAGAATTATTTCTGGTCTCTATTGACTCTAGATAGGAAGTTCCTCCTTTGAGCATGTTTGTGTTGTTGACAGTGGGTCAACCAAACACATGACTAGAGTCTATGATGCCTTTCAGATTGTCATGGAGCTGGGACCAAGACACTATGTTCAGACAGATATCGACAGTCCATAAGTGGCGATACAAGGTGTTGGAACAGTCAGGTTCCAACTAGACCTTGGTGAGGTGTTGGAGATACATGAGGTTCTCTTTGTTTCTGGGATGAGAGTTAGCAAACTCTTGGTGTCATCCTTTGAGGATGAGGGTTATGGGATGATGGTGAGATCTATTCATATTTTCCTGTATCAGAGAAATGAGCCAGTTGGTACTACCAATCTGCTTGGTGATCGCAGGGACAGGTTATATGTTTTGAGAGGGCATGTTATACGTCCAGGCACAGGTGGGTGGCTTTCAGAGTCAGAGGGTGAGGCATGAGATGCACCTAATTGACATGTGATTTACATTTCTTCCGATGAGGAGAGTGATTCTCTCTGGAGCATTGGCAGAAGAATCAGCTAGTCCAACAGTGGTGGTGATAAGCAGGATGATGGGGCTTAGGTTGAGTCTCAGGCTTTCGAGTTCCAGTATGGAGTTGGGCACTTGTATCCGAGAGGGATTCCAAAGCAGGAGGGAGTTGTTTCAGGAGTCACAGGTGGAGATTTAGATGGTGCTGTGGACCTTCCCTCTTAGGAGGGAGTGTTGGAAAATGATAACTCTGAAGTTCCTTTCTCATATTTTTGGTATGAGTGTGATGAGAAGGACTTAAGGCTTTGTCCTTTGTATATTTATGTAAAAAATTGACTTTTTATATAAATAAAGTGTTTATGTTTTGTACTTTATAAAGTGGGTCACTTTAAGTGATGTATTTAATAATTAATGTATTTAACTATTAAAAATGAGTTTTAATGATGACCCTTGATCTTGTAATTAAATCTCAACCCTAGATTAGGGTAGTTAAGGAAGGTAGTTACAAATTTGAAGTATAAGACATAGAAAGGACATTGAAGGACACTCACCATTAGAAAGGGAAGAAAAAGAATGTGAAGAAGACAGAAGAGATACCCTAGCAGCAGTGGCACGATTTCCAAGAAAAGGAGCAATAACACATTTCCCAAGGCAACCTGCAGCATTTATTGCAGTTGTACAAGTACAATCACACGTGTGGGGGCATGAATTCCAAGGAAAAATCGCTATGCATTAAATGCTGGTTGTACAATCTGTACAACATTAATTGCAGGGATGTGTGGGCACAATTTTTGAGCCAGAACATACAACAGGAAGTACAAGCCGTACAACACGTGTGGGGGCCGTACAACACGTGTGGGGGCCGTACAACTAACAGCTTGCATGGAAAATGAGGTAGTTTGCTACTGCTATTTAATGTTTGGAATTTTATTAGTGAGGGTTGAAGAAATAATTTTCTTGTGTTGAATTTTTTTTTTGAGTACTCTTCTTAATGATAAATTATTTTTCAGGGTTTTCCCCAAGTTGGGGTTTTTCTCGATCATTTGACCAAAACAACTGTGTACAATGTGTTTGCTTCATCTTTAGTGTTTGAGAAATGTCTTTGGATTTGTGGTTTTAATTTTAAAGTTTACGAGCAAATTTTAATTAAAACCCTAGACATTCAAAGTATTTAACATAATGCATGTGTGAGAAATTATTATGCTTATGCCGGTTTTTTCTTCAAATACCCTCCCCTTTAGCAAGGCAAAGTTCTCTAGAAGAAGATGACATCATGATGAAGTGTGCACACATGAACCAAGAGGAGGGGTCATACAAGAAAAGGAAGGTCCAAGTGGGCATAAATGAGGTGTGCTAAATCAGGTAGAACCCTTACATGCGGAATCACCTTCTACATAGCAAAAACATGAGTGTGGCTAGGGGATCCTAAGCCATGTGTCCTAATGGGTCCATCCCAAGATGCACAGGACACCAACCTGTTGCTGCTGCGATAATTACCCAAATTTTTTTTGTCTTTGTAATTTTAGGTCCCCTTTGAAAGTCTTAGTTTTCTCCTTAAAAGGCAGAAAGTGATTTTTGATCCGCTGTAGCGGGTGTTTCCCTAAGTTCAAGCCGCTGTGGCGGATTCTTCTCTGACTTCGAGGCGCTATAGCGGAGTCTTCTTTGATTTCGAGTCGCTACAGCGGAATCTTCTTTGATTTCGAGCAGTTACGGCGGGTCAGTTTTCCTTTGTGAGCCGCTATGGCGGGCATACTCTTTGTTTCATCTCCGTCGTAGCGGAAGGATTTTCATGATCGGGCTGCTATAGCGGGTATTATTCTTTTTTGCCCGCCGATGTTCGTTTACTCCCACTACGTCGGAGAGTTTTACGAGTTGCGTCCGCTACGATGGTGATCTGTTGTTTTATCTTTTGAATTGGTCTCTGGGAGCCGCGATGACAGATGCTTCTTCCGGTTTGACCCGCTACGGCGGGTGGTTCTGCAAGTTTGTTGCGTAGGTGGTTTCTAATGCGCTGCCGCTACGGTGGAGGCATTTCCCCGTTAAAATCTGATTCTAGTAGGATCCGCCGTTGCGGAGGATATCTGAGCTTGGAGCCGTTGTTGCGGATGCATCTGTGTCGTCCCGCCGATATGGTTTCAACCGCTGAGCCGCAAGGAGATTGCGGAAGAATTGTGAATTGTGAACCGACAGTTGCGGATGGATTAGGATGTTTGAGCTGCCACGTCGGGATGGTTCCTTGATGACTTATGTTTTCCAGCCCGAAGAATTTGACGCTAACGACGTTGGGGGGCTCGCACATGCAAGTCTTAATGATGAATTAAAGCCTCGAGAAGCCTTTTTATTTGCCAAACGCGAAGTCTTTTTACCTTTTTTTTAACATTACGGAGTCAGTGAGGAGGGTAAAAAGCTGCTGAGTGTTTTTTCCGTTTTAGCTTCACATACGGTTAGTAGCGATACATCGTGGAGCTCGCGTGGTGTAACGTTTCCAGGTGTCTTCGACTGTGCGTAGCCTCTGGCCTGCCAGGTAAGGTTTTTCATTCTCCTTTTCTTTAAGTTGGTTGGTGGTTGGGTGCGAAGCTGTCCATCAATGATCCGAGGGTGGGTTAGGTTATGACTTTGTCCAGGTATATAAGGGGGTTCTAAGCTTGGTTTCTTTTAGGTCTGGCCGTTACAGTTTACGTTTGCCCTTGTAGTGACCTAAGCCTTTTCTGCATGTCCAGAGGCGTTTTTCGCCCAGTCAGCTAGGTTGACGATGAGTTTTCCGGAGGCCGAGCATTGCGTCAGTATGAAGCCAGTCGATTGCTCACTTGTGGGCATTGGTATGGGCTGCAGTTTCCTTGTTCTACGCAGAGCCCGTAGATGGGTAATTCTTAGGTATCGGCCGTGGGATTTTTGGCCTGGGTTTTACCTTAGGGCATCGCCGCCACATTTTTTGAAGCTTTGTTGCGCCTGTAAGAGGGAATGTCTGGAGCGGTGGGGGTTGCATCGATAAAGAAAGAAGAGCGTAGAGTTTTTAACAGTGGTTGCTCGTATCCAGCGTGTGTTTTCTAACCGTAACCCTGACCCATGACTCGTATTGCTGGTTTTAATGGATGAAACTGATAGAGTAAGATAATTTAGGGTTTTTGTGCTGCGGGTTATGTATACATATGTATTTTTTTTTTGCTTACATTGATAATCATCGTTTGAAATATGAATGCTAAGACAAATCCGTTTTGCAGGTACAGTTTACTGCAAAAATCATGACGAAGAAGGGGAGGAAGAAGCTTAAAATTGCTGAAAGCGATTCTGACACAGATGTTGTTGAGGTTTCGCTGGCGGTGAAGACTGAGATAGTGTATGAAGACACTAAGGCGATTATTAGAGTAGAGCCTAAGCTAAAATGGGGCCAGATCTATCCCATGCTAGTTGAAAGAAAAGTGTTGGAAGCTGGTTTGGGAGACCTAGCTTTGCACGAGAACATTTTGAGGTCTGGGTTAACCAAAATAGCAACTAGGCCAAAGATTTTTCCCTGCGCAGAGGTCATTGGATGGATGTTTCCCAAAATAGACCCAGTAGGAATGATAAAAAATGATGAAGAGGGCAAGCCTGTTGCATCTTTCACGCCTGCATTCATTGCAGCGACTTACAGTCTACTGGAAAAGGAAATAAGTGTAACAACAAAGTGGGTGGGTCAAAGGTCTGAAGTTTGACTATACGACCACAACAAAGATGATGGTGGCTAAGGGGAAGACCTTCAGACACAAACAGTTAGGAGAATATGAGATTGCCCATCTTCGAACCCCTTTTAGGATAATGGCATTGATGATAAGCAAACTGTATGGTAGGGATGATGGGAAGACGTACAATTTTGGTTGGATTCCCCTCATGTATTATGTAGCTATGGAGGGAACAATTTTTAACTGGGCAGATATAGCTACCAGAAACTTGTCCAAATGTGTCAAGGCAGCCCAGGAGGGTTTGAAACAGAACAAATTAGAATTCTTTATGTCATCTTTCTTAATAGATTGTATACTGTATAGACATAGGTTTGAGAAGCTAAATTGCGTGTGGAAGGAGGGGAAGGCCCCTATCTACATTGCATTTAGATTCTAGGAGCCCATAAGTATCACAACCATTACCAGTTTATTTGTGAGGAATTCATAAGCCCTCTATATAGGTTGATCTTCCTAGAAGATTGTCCATGTCTGTCAGAAGGAGCTGTAGAATCCATAAAAGAATATGGAGATTATTTTTTCACCGAAGAAGGAACGTATCTGAGAATGTATGGGGGCACCAAAGCACCCTTACTGCTGCCCATGTATGCAACAAACTACATAGCACATAAGGAGGCAGTTAGACAAGTATTTCTAGATGGTTTTGGAAACTATCTGTTCGATATCAAGAAAGCTGTGTTCCCACTAGTACCTTTTTACGTAGGGAGCTATAAGTTCAACAAAGTCAAGAATGCTCTAGAGTTTGTGAAAGAACTCGAGATGTTCCATTTTGGAGAGAAAAGCTTCCACCGAAATGATTCACAAGGAAAGGTGGCAGCTCACAAGGTGCATTTCGAATATGCAGACTATATAGATAAAGAGGAGCAAGTGTTCAGGAATGTCTACAGCATGGCAGCTGTGAGCAAGTGGTTGAAGAGAAAGGCATCTGGGGTCAAGGGAAGTAGCAGTAACAATCCAAAACCAGATGAAGGAAAAGAAGAAGCTGCAAAGAAGTCACAAGAAGAAAGTACTCAGAGGCTTGCAGTAGGGGCAAAGAAGTTGTTGGCAGAGGAGGCTCAGAGACATAAAGCAGAAGCTACCAAACAAAAGAGAAAAGAAGTTGTTTTGAAGAAAATGGCAGAGTTAGAAAAGGCCATGGCTGAAGGAAATGCAAGCCCCGAGCAAGAAATGCAAGATAGAGGAGGGCCTACAGAAGGGCAAAGCCAAAGCAATGAAGAAGTTCCTGGTGGTAAAGGTCCAGAGCAAAGCCTTGTTCGGGATGATCCAAAGAACTTGCCATCCACATCCAACAACATTCTTACTGGGGGACATGTGCCCATAGCTGAAATGGGGCTTGTACCATTTACATCATCTAAACAATACAATGTGGCATGCTTAGAAGATATTCGTTTTGATCCTAAAATGAAATCCATTACATGGAGGACAGAAAAAACCTTGAGGGTAGGGACTCAACCACCAGTGACCACAGTAACAGAGAGGACGGTCATGAAGAATGTAGAAGAGCACCCAAAGCAATTGGCTTCTATGGGCATTGCAAATGCCTATGCCAATGCTCACAATGTAGACAGGATTCTAGAAAACATTGAGCAATATAAGGGGAAGATGGTCGAAATGAAGGAAGTTTTGAGGAAAGAAGAAAAAGTAGGCCGAGAATCAAAAAGGAAATATGAAGCTACCCTATTAGATTTTGAGAGGCTTCAACATGGACACCAAATTTTAGAGGAAGAATGAGACAGTTTAAAATCATCCAATGAAGAGTTAAGTAAGGAGAAAGGAAGTTTGGAAAACAAGGTTGCAGAATTGGAACTGCAAAAGACTACTACTGAGCAGAAGGCCAAACAGTATGAAACCTAGGTAGCAGCATTGGAGGCACAAAAGGCTTCATTGTAGGTTTTATTAAAAGTGGCAAATGAGCAAAGGACGGATATTGAGCCGTTGACAAAGCATGCCCTCATGCTCAGAAATAAAATTTACCTGATGCAGCTCCATATAACAGATGAGATGTTGAAGGTCTGACAATTGGAAGCTATGTTGGAAGATATTGTAAGTATAGCTTCTTATTTTAAAGACAAGACCCAGGATATCCTAGAAATTCTTCAAGGGCGTTTGACTTGGTTAGAAACAACCAAGGAACCTCCAACAAATGCACCAATCAAAGACTCAGAGAGAGTAAAGTTGGAATATGAGCTGATAGAATTCAGGAATAAAGCTGCTGAAGAACTGATAAAGGTAGCCCAGAGAACTAAAGGCGTTTGCACAGAGTTCTGTAGAAAGGTGCTTACAACTTACAACCGCTGCCAAACATCTGCAAAGAAGAGGTTAGATGAATTCCCTGAGCATGAAGAATACTTAAAACAGTTGCAAGCCAGATGGTAGGAGGATGAACTGGGCATTTAGCTATCAAAAGTTTAGATGAGAGAGTGCTTAGGACTATAATAGCCCAGGCAGCAATAAGCAACCATCTATTGGAAGATCAACTTTGATTGATTCCAACCAGGATGGCAAATTTAAAAGCTCAAGTTGCCAAGCATGAGGTCACTATTAGATTTCTAGAGCCATCAGAGTTTGAGACAATAGTGACAGATGCCAATACATGGAAGTAGTTCATTAATGAGGTGGCCGGGCCCACTTAGAATGTTTGTTTCATTGACACATATTTTGTAATATTTAATTTTTTCCTTAATTAGCGAGCTCACTAGGGGACAAAGTCAATTTTTGTAACTGATTTATAGGGGAAACCCAAAAGGCTGGAAGACCAAAAGACATTTCAAATTGTATAAATATAGGTAGAGTCGATGAAGAATTTCCATGCTATATTTTTTGGTAAAGTTATTGTAAGAAGAACTACTTCCTTTTATAATAAAGAAGTCATATTTTCTGCTGGAGAAGGAGTTGTGAAGTCTCAAATGCATGCTGTAGATTGGTTGAATGTTGAATTATTTCTGTTTCAGCTTATTCTACAAATTGTGAGATCGTTTTGACTCATGAATTACTTCCATGTTATGAATGATTTCCTGTTATTTTATGAAACTTATGCAGCATATTGAGTAATGAATGTTTTAACTAACAATGAGCTATCTCTTTGTTTATCTGTCTACTTACATTCATGTATTCTGAATTATGAACAGCTATCTATAATATTCTTTATGCATGTTTTACAGTACATTACTCATCATTAAATATAATCTTGTTCCCTAGGGATAGGTTAGATAGAATTAGTTAGCTTAGCATAACTGTTATTTGTTTGTGATTTAGAAGCGAAAGGGGTAATAAGACGAGAGGTAAGAACCTGCGCATCACATTGTGAACTCTTCGTTATCTCTATCGATTGCACTTAAATTAGGCACTTGCATATGATATATAAAATAAAACAAAAAATATACTTAAATGGTGGACCGGGCCACAACCGATAAAACAAGCTTAAACCGTTACTTGACCTACGGTAGCCGGACCGTAAACCGGACGGATTCCCCATATCAAACAATAACGAGTTAATCAGGAACATTTATTGGGGAGAATCCCTACTGTTGTTACTTGGGATTTTCCAGGCCTCAACACAACCTAGGGCACAAATGGCTCAACATGATAGGGGACTTCTGCCCATCAAGGGGCAGTCAGCAAAGCCACTAAGCCAATACTTCTTGGAATGAAAATCAAGGGGATCTGCCACGACCAGACCATGGGTCTCGAGCCCATCGAGACAAACACTTCTACAAAAACAAGCTCAGACTTGGCCTTTTACAGTGGCAAAAGACCCCCTTTGGTATATCCTGGCAACCATGCTGCAGACGATCTGGGGCATAACAATTTCCAGCCATCTATGTTCTTTATGTGTTGTTATTTGCTACTATATCTGAATTGAAGATTTGACATAAGTAAAAGAACAATCGTTGAGTGATTTGGTCTCATCATTGAAGAATTAAAAGGTTGTTTTGCTGCTGCTTTCTATCGTTTTACTGCTATTGTAACTGCTGTAAAAGTGAATTGCCAGATTTGGTTTATGTGGGATAATTTGCCTTAAAGGGATGAAACTTATCTAGACAGTGTGGTATATTTCTCCTTGGATTGCCTAGAAGTTTGGGCTGTTAGGAACTGAAATATTGTTCTCTTTCTGTTGGTGTTTCATTCCATATTACATAACACTGAACAGCACTAAGGATGAAAATTCACAAGCTAAAGATCCAAGAAACCTCTAGTGAAAGAGGTGAAATTTTTGAATGTTCTGAAATTTCTATAATACACAGATAGCAAATTAGATCAAAACAATGCATGTATTATTGTGTAAAAGAGTTGTGAATTTTTGAATTACATTGATTTGTGAATGTTCTGGAATTTCTGCAGTACACAAAGCAAATTAGATCAAAACTATGCATGTATTATTGACTTCCACATAGGTCCTTAATTTTTTCTTTCTATACAATCTTCATCTCTCATTGCTTAGTCAGCAACACTATTTTTACTTTGTTATTTTTTCTCAAAAACCAAGTTATATAGTATAAACATTACAAAAAATTGCAGTATAAACATTATAATCATATCTGAATGTGTGAATGCCAATGGCAAATGGATGGACGGGACTGTGAATATACACATATAAATAGCTTATTTTAGTTATGAGAAATTGTGCATGTAAACATTCACCAATTTCCCTCTGCTACTGATAGATCTTTTTCCTTTTTGATACTAAAAGGCATCTGATTTTGTTTTCTCGGAATACTTATTCACTGTTGTAAGCGTTTCATACTTAAATTGTTTGAAAATGCTTTTCTTTGGCAGTGGATGATTTGGATCGATGCAATGAAAAAGTGGGAAAAGCTGCCAACAGAAAATTTGTCAACTGGAATCGCTCTGAGATTGCTAAGGAGCAAAATATTAGAAGGATGGGCGCTAAAGAGAATCTTTATTTTCCCTTTATAGAAGGATATGCATTTGTGGCAACCATATGGGTGGGCATGGAGGGTTTCCATATGACTGTTAATGGGAAACATGTTACTTCATTTGAATACCGTGAGGTACATGTCCAGTGAGGTACATATAAGTAGACAGTCAAACCAAGGGCTTTAATAAAGAATCAATAAATTATATGAAATAATTAAATATAAAGTGAGAACAAGGGAAACAACTATAGGGCTTTGTTAGTTTCATCTCAGTGTTTATATATACTAATTCTACCTTTACATGTTTTTTGCAGAGTCTTGAACCGTGGTTGGTGAGTGGGGTAAGATTTACAGGAGATCTCAAGCTCCTTTCTGTATTAGCAAGTGGTTTGCCCACATCAGAATATCTTGATTATGTTTATGATTTGGAGTCCCTTAAGGCACCTCCTTTAGTTCCTCAGAAAAAGCTCTCCATGTTTATTGGAGTAATCTCTACAGCAAACAATTTCAACCTCAGAATGGCAGTTCGTAGGTCCTGGATGCAATATAAGGCTGTAAGAGCTGGAGATGTGGCAGTGAGCTTCTTTGTTGGGCTGGTAAATTACTTACTTTTAACCAATGATTAATAAGAGGCTTTCTTTTTAGCTTTTATCCTCTCAGCCACAAAATTCACTTTGAAATTCATTTTGGAATTATGATGTAGTAAGAAATATGTTTTAGAAAAAAAGAAGGCATATTATATGAAATTCCCCAGTGCACAAATTTCTGATGATTGTGATTACAATCTGTTACCTACAAGGAGTACTTAAAACCTATTCTTTACTTCACTCCAATTATATGCTGCCCTATTTCAAGAACTTCTCTTTTATTTCTGCTCATCCATCGTAGCGTTGATGTTTGATAGGAGTATATTTGTCATTTTCAGGCTTCAACTTCAGAATAAGTATTAAAGAATAAAATTCTTCCTATAGTTTTTTTTAGATACCTCTTATATTCACATAAATGTATTTTCAAACAAAAGTGTAGAGCACAGAAGGGTATCAAGGGAAAAAATACGAAGGTGCCAACAGTAGACAAGTTTCCAGTAAGTTCCCAACCATCCAGAACCGTTCCCACTGGATTTGGAATGTTATCACACAAAGTGTAGCTACCCACTAATGGTATCCTATTCGGGACGGTAGAGGTGACGTAGGTAACCGGTGATACCGCAAGGGCCTCGTCCACTACTAAGGAAAGGTAGTTGTCACACCGGACGGGCTCTTGTCACTTTAGATCAAACCATAGAATGATCAAGGGGGAGACCCTACTAGCCTATGAGGGCTAGCAAACCTACTCAAGGACGCTCTAATGGATAAACAAGTGATGTGTAAGGTGAACAATGAGTAAGTAGATCTAGATCTAGAAACATAGAAGTGGTAGGTGAGGGTAAAGCTAAGTCGTGGAGGCTTAATGTAATAGGAAAATATCCAGCTTGAAGTGAAATTTACCGTAATGAGTTTAATACAGTAGATCTAGATAGATCTAGTCCAAATGAGAAATACCCAAGTTAGATCCACCTAGGGTTTATGCAATTAAGGACAAAGTAGACCCAACAGAGTAGATTAGGATGTAAATGACTAGATCTAGATGCTTGAATAGTAGATTTGTTGATTTGAGGCGGGTTCAAGCATACCCAACTGATAGATATGAAAAATTTGACCAAAAGACCAAGGAGGGCGTCCCACCTAGGAGTGACTAGTGCTAGATACAAGGGTAAATGGAATTGGATTGAGTTGAAACTTTAGATCTAGGGTTTAAATTTTTATTCCCAAGTGGGTTTTGATGACTGTCATCAAATAAGCACCCGATCTATCAGATCTAGAAAACTAGGGTTTTAACAATGAGGGTTTTGTGTGACAATTGGATAAAAATATGGAAATTTATACAAACCTTGTAGATCGTACTTGAAAATACTTGCAACCTCCTTGTACATCGATGATCCTTCCACTTAGTTACCATTTTCAGCGAGATCCAGTAGCATTCGAGTGAAAATGTTTTGTCCAAATGAGGTAAAGTGCTCCCCACTTGCAAATTCAAACTTCTGAAGTGATATTTGATCCATCGATGAAAAATAAGCAGTGCGAGTCATCTAAAGAGAAAGATTCAATGCACAAAGTAATAATTGATCACTCCCTGAAAGATGAAAATGATCCACAAGAAGAGATGATGCAAGTTGCCTCCCCAATCTCTCCTGCAGCAAGTCGTTATCCCTGCAAGAACAATTTGGCCTCCACAAAAGTATGTCGTTTGCATTCAAGATCCATTGAAATGTCTAAGCAAGAGGCATAACAATCATGTACAAGAACATTCACAAAGGTTTCAAGAGATTTTCCAAAAGTTTTCTTGTATTCCAATATTTTCAGAGCCAAAAGGCCCTTTACAATGAGAGAGCATCTCAATATATAGATCTCTCAAGTACATAATACCTAGATCCAAAAAGATCAAGGGTCAAGATCACTCTAATCAACAACTAAGATTAGTCGGATAGCAAGTACATGGATCAACTCAATAATCGAGGGGGCGCACCCACTAAAACATCCAAGAGAGGGGCGCACCACATGAAAGATGAGTAAGATACAACATAGCACATGGTGGGGCTAGGAGGTAAGACAAAATCCTTCTCTAGCATGGCCCCATGGCACAATCATAAAGTATAATCAATAATCATAACATAAAGTGACTAAAGTCACTAGGTTGTGCCCCTCAAAATACATCAAAATGCCCCCAAATGACAAATACTAGGCCGTCTGGACCCCATGGAGAGAAAAACTGATGCCAGAGGATGAAGATGACCCCAACAATATGCCTTAGACTTATTCCATGCCATTTCCTTCCCTCAATTACCCAAATCGATTTCCTCATTAGCCTTTTCACTATTTTTATGCATCAAAATATTGCATCGGGGAGATAAAAATGTTCATATCTCTTTGCTGACTGAACCTGGGCATCAATTGACCATATAAATAAAATCAACACCATAGAAATATGGTAATATCGACTGGCTACACACCATGTGCCCCTGTGGCTCCCTAGGAGATCCAACCATTAACTGAAAAGCATTTTATTTTAATTTATTGAGGCTAAACTGTTGGAAACTAACAAAATGATCCATACATCAAATGCAAGTGCCTGAAACTGAAAACTAAGTGCATCAATGGACTCACAGTGTCCAAAACCACTAAGAATGAGTACTCATGCGCTATATGTCCATAAAAATTATACGTCAGAGGCCCCATCCATGCCAGAATAATAAATATAATAAAGCCTGTAAGTGTTGATAACCATAAAAATAACATAATCTATCATAATAAACCATCACTAGAAGCATGAATATGTCTAATGGACACTGATAGATCACATATAATCATCATCCACCATCATAGGACAAAACTCATCTTGGACCTTGCTGCTAACTTTGTTAAACTAGGTGGACCAAGTCAAGAATGATCAAATGATACCCCAAATGAAAAAAATTGATGTTGCAAGTACATAATGGATATAACATGCTCAATTATCTATGTTAGCGGTAAGACACAAGTACAAGTGGCTTCTAATGGCAATTATAAGCACAATACATATACATAATACATCCAAATCAAAGTAATTTGTTGCTATAATCAAGAACCTCAAGTGTATACTCATTCATAGATTTGGCCATTTTGCTAGTCAAGGGTGAAGGTGAATAAAACAAGGTTAGGCCGTGGGAATAACTTGATACTCGACACTATAAGCATCTCGCATGAAGAAAAGGGAATCCACACAACACATAAGCTGTACTAGGTGAATAATAGGGAATGGCGGTGTCTCAGAGATGGGTGGAATAGTGAGAATGCTCCACCAGACTCTAGACAAGCGATCTTTTTGAAACAATTAATTTGCACAACAAAAGACACTAGTTAATATCCAAAGGCAGATTCCGTGGAAAGCCTTCTAGGCTTCCAGACAATGACAAAGACATAATCCTCATAGGTTAGCCTCACCCTATTTCCCTATAGAGGAAAATGAGACGTACATTATACAATGAATGAGTGCTCATCCCTTGACCATTAACTCTTTTAAAACATTTACTTTATTAACCATTTAATTAACTAGCCATCCTCCAAAAGCAGGTGCCCTGAATGGCCTCGTGGGCCTCAAATAATGACTCGCTATGACCTCCATTGCCTACCACCATCCATAGGTGTGATGGAGTGACCACCCTGTTTCCCTTTGGGGGAAAATGACCTCACATCATACAAAAGATGAGTGCTCGTCTCTTGGCAACTGGCTGACTTTTACATTTTATTTGCAACAATGTTTAAAAACACTTTTGTTTTGCAGGCTAGGCATCCATTTAGATAAAGCATTAAAGTTTCGATCATAGTTTTAAAAATCGGAATCGGACTCGAAATCGGTCGAGGGTCAACTCGTAATCGGAATCGGTAATGAATCGGTCATAAATCGGCCGATTTGAATTCAATGAATCGGTTTGCTAAAAATACATAAAATATTTATATTTTAAAGAAAACAACATTTTCAAGATTATAATCTATGATTCCAAGTTATTGAAGACAAAATATCCAAAATCTGCTCATGTATATACCATATAAGAGTCAATATATCAAAATGGCACAAAGTGTACTGTAGTCTCCTCATCAAGCTCAATACCCAACCGTGGTTGTAGATGTATTTGGTGATGCTTTTGGCATGCTCTATAGTGTCCTTGATCCAATCCTGTTTGCATATGTCCTCAAGCATGAGGTCTATGCAATGTGCGGCACATGGAGTCTAGAATTGGTTTTATGTTTTTCCTCTAACATCTTGCCAGCAAGAACATAGTTAGAGGCATTATCTGTGATGATTTGTACAACATTAGTTGCCCCCACCTCCTCAACAATCTCATCCAAAAGACGAAATGACATATTTGCATCTTTCACATGATCAGATGCATCACGTGATCTCAAAAACATGGTTCCTTGTGGGCAAGAGACAAGAAAGTTTATGAGAGTACGACCCTTCTGATCGGTCCATCCATCTGACATGATAGTGCATCCTGTTCCGACCCATGACTGTTTGAAATCCTTAAGCCATTCATCTATGGACACTATCTCTTTTTGCAAAAGAGATCCCCTCAAGTCATGCATACTAGGGCCTTTGAAGCCCTTACCAGCAGCTATAACAACATCCCAAATAGGTTGGTAATAAGAAGAGCGGGAAACATTGAAGGGGAGATGAACATTGTTGTCCGCCGATTGCACACCAGCAGCAGAAATCAGTTGAAAGCTGTCTTCTCACTTTAGAAAGTGGGAGAGGTGTGACCTTGGGGGCAAGCACAGAGCTAGGTACTGTCACCTACTCCTAGCTCCTTCGTTTAGGCTAACTCCTAACGAAGTCAAGGGGGGTAGTCCCTAACAAAGAGTTTTCTATGGCTCAATGTTTAAGTTAAGTTTTAGGTGTTTTTGGATACGGATGGGTGTTGTTTAGGAGTTAATGTGATTTCAAATGATTTAATATTATGAATATTAAACACAAGACAAAGCAATCCACGTTGCTATCACCAGATTTAAAAGATAGACAATAATTTAAGAACTCACGAAATGATAAGGCATTCACAGATATAACTTATAATCAAAACATCCAATGGACAAATGGCTCAGATTATCAATAATGCGAAAAGATAGAACCAATGCCTATGGAGTCAACTTATCAGGGATGCTTCGTGTATAAAGAGATGTGAATCCCAAAATGATGCCAGTGAATGTTAGGTTTTGCAAGTGCTCTTGGTAGGTTTTAAAGGTTTTTTATTGGTCTTGCTTATGGTAGTTGGATGTCCTATCCGGAAATACCTTCAGTGGCTTCGTTCGAAGACATGACGGACCTGTTTGGGGTCACAGGTAAGTGTTCAATAACTTAAGTACCTGTGCCTAGATTGGGTTGCCTGGCGCCCACACTTGGAATTTGCCCACATGCCTCGGTATTTAAACGAAACAACGCTGGTGCGTTGGTTATGGGGGAAAAGTTTTAATTAAGTTACTCTTGTAAGGTTTAAAGATCCAGTGCCGTTTCTGGGTATTCCGATCTGAGATCGGTCAGAGCATACTCCGGTAAGGAGGGAGGGGAGTTAATTAATTAAAGGGGTGTGTATGTTAAAGATTTTATTAAGTAAATTAATTAGACTCTCCGACAGAGAGGGCTCTTGACCTCGTCTTATGATAGTGGTTCAAGAGACTTAGCTAATCTAGATGAGACTAATGCAGGGATTATGCAAACCTAGGATGCTCTCCGATAGAGAGTGCTCTTGACTTGTGTTTTTGCAAGTTCAAGAGTCTTACTTAGAAGTTAATTGATTAAACAAGCACAAGATGAAATTAGTTGATTAAACTCTCCGACAGAGAGCACTCTTGATCCACCTTATGGTGTGATTCAAGAGATTTAAGCAGTTGATTTACTTAGAAAGATAAACAATTAAACTGAGTAATCAACTTATAAGTGATGAATTAACAATTAGTGATCTAGGCATGAGATGTAATGAATGATGAAAACTAGCACTAATCAAAGCATACACACAACACAAGCCTCCCCAAATGGGGGAGGATGAGAGTGGGGACTTAAAAACCCCACTCAAACAAAGATCTTTTATTAAACTTTATACAATGTGCCTTAAGGATTTTGATCCTTGAAAGGACTTTTCAAATAAAGGCAAAGTAACTCTACAAATATTATAACTTGTAAAAAAGGAGAGTGCGTTTTATTGCACTGAATTTGGATTAATTTGGAGAGTTTTAATTTTCTCCAAAATAATCATTTTTTAACTCAAAAGTGATTTTTTTGAGAAAAAATGCATTATGTGTCTGATTGTTGATCTAAAAGTTGGTTCTGACTGGCTGGCTGATCAAGAATGATTTTTGGCTTAAGGTTAGAGCCTTCAATCACTGAATTTGGAGTCCGGATGACTGATTTACCACGAATGGGTTTTTTCCATTTAATTTATGGAAAAATTAACCCAAAAAACTTAGAAAAAGTAATTAAAAATTAAAAAATTAAAAAAATTATTTTTTCCCCGTTCGAAAAAGATTTTTTCGAATTTTTTATATGTCCAGATGACTTAGGACATGACCATGATCTACCTAAAAAATGCCTAGTAGGTTAATAACACTCAGTTGGGCTCTAATACCCCCCCAAGGCCCAGAATTCAACATCGGACATTCCAGCTTTGGAGGAAGCGGGAGAAAACCTCGTCAATTATACTTGGTTGAAGGCAAAGCATAATTGCTAGGGGCAAAAAACTCCCTAGAATACCTTATTTGAGATTCTACGTCTCAGGAGACCGAATCACTAAAAAAATACCCTACTAGCACATTTCATTACAAACCCCGCGAGGCCATGGTCAAAATTATTCAAATAAAAGATAGCTAGCCAATATTTGCTAGACATGAAGACGGATCAACTGATACACTGGAATCAAACATTGGACATGTTTGTCAACTGGCGGCTCCTCAGGTAATCCAACTATGGTACAAATAAGTGGATAACATCTGACTCCAACTGTGGGACGTGTGCTCGATCTAGTCTCTTATGCAAGGAGAGCATATGAGAACCCCAGAATCTCTAGTTTCCATATCCTGTAAAAACATCTCAACTTGACAAGAAAACCTTAGTAGCACAAGTTTCATGAAAAAGAGCCAATGATCCAAAAGTTGCTTTATTCAAAGAAAAAACTTCACTGAAAAATTTATTTATTTCCAAGTACATAAAAAAAATGCTAAAGTAAACGCTCGCTTTAAGGAGCCTATTTTCCTACTCTAAGCATGATACACAAAAGGTTAGGTGTAATCATAAATCCAGTGTAGCCACCTAAGCATTTTATTAATATAAAAAAGTTTTGCCTTGTCTTTGGTTACCAGCCAAAGTAAGGACACAATTTCCAGAAAATGCAAACCTGCGTGATGATCCAGAATGGGCGAGCTGGATGGGGAATCATAGGCATGAATAATGTCGTCAAACTTCTTCCCAAACTGGTAGGTGCTTGTGCATGCTGCTTCTGTCCATGACTGGATAGCGTTGATATACAAATCAAGATGATGCGGTAGGTCGACTACTCCATCATGCTGATCATCAAGGCTTATCAAATAATAACTCGTTGTATAATAAGCCCCAAGCTGCTCCAAAACATAAGGAACATCTATATGTGAAGACGATGGTTGAGGAAAAACTTCAACTAGTTGTATCCCATCTAATTCTTCACCGCACTGCTTTTTCAATTCCTTATTGCAGATAGTTAGATACAATTCTGACTGATCATATGAAAACTCTTACTGATCTTCTTTACAACTTTCATAAGTCTCAGAATGAACACTCCCCTCGCTGGACACATCATAAATGAGATTCTCAAAAATATTTTCAAAAATATCATAGGTTGGATTTTCAATAAGAGTCCAATAATCATCATTGCCATCTATGTCGGATATGAGAGATGCCTCATCACTAGTATCAAGTCCTTGGCTACACTCCTCATTTTGCTCAAAACAATCTTCTTCGAAAAGCTGCGTTTCAAAGATATCACATGGGACCCATCTTTCCAAATATTTGTCATTCGGTGGGAAGTATGGAGGACTCTCATCACATGAAACCTCTAAGATTGGATTTTCAATTAAAGTCTCGTAGTTATCATCCATCTTAGATGTAAGGGATTCTTCCTCACTTGTATCACATTCCTGGCTATATCCCTCCTCATGATTATAGTCATCTTCTTCAGAAAAAAGGTCACAAGGTAGTAAACCTTCCAAACTATCATCATTATGCTCATTTGTAGGATTAGTGCCAAAGTTTTTAGTGAGGTTATCCAATTGTTGACTATAATCTTCGACTTGACACCGGGGTTCTGTGGTGACAGGATGAAGTTGTCCAACTGCGTTAATGTACTCAGGCTCTCTTGAATATTGTTTTGCCTCTCTCCAACTTTCTCCGGAAATATCATGCATGTCATCTACATAGTTTATGTACTCAGGCTCGCTTGATGATGCTTTAGGACCACAACCCTCTGGAAAACCATGCTCCTGAACATAGCATGCATAATAGCAGGAAGATTCTTCATGAAAGTCTTCACATGCCCTACAAAATGGCGTGTAAGTTTCAACCATGTTAGTAGCCTTTAACTGATGAGGAGGCCTCTGTTCATGGCTGGGATTTCTTCTTTGCCATGTTGGTTTTGCAGGGAAGGTTCCAAGAGGTGGTGGAGGTTGAGTTCTTTCAACAATTATGACCCGATTCTGAACCTCTTTAATCTGTGCTAAGTGTTTCTGTTCTGCTTCCTCCGTATTTTTCTTCATCTCCCTTTTCATTTCAATCATTTGTTTTTCGTAGGCATCCTTCATAGCTGCTAAAGGATCCTTGTCTTTAGGTTCACTAATTTTCAAAGGAGTTGAAGACCTTGAATAACCCTGGAGGTTAGATTCACCAGATGACTGCATATTCTTATCAATTTTAATGGCCAAATTTTGAGCTTCAAGCAGTGTGGTTGGCTCCTTGTCTCTAATCTGGTACTGCATTTTGCCACTAAGTGCCTCAATGTGACCAGAATGGTTGGTGCAGTTGGGGCATAATTAGTAGGGATGGCTTTTGATAATTCCGTGAACCTAGTATTGAACTTGTCCATTGTTTTCGTGTCCTTTTTTATGTTGGTCAAGGACGCAAGTTGATGTTGTGGTTCTTTCTTTTCACCGAACTTGTTGGTGAAAGAGTTTTTGAAGGCTGCTAGACTATCAAAAGCATTGTTTGGTAAATTGTTATACTAGTCGCCGGCCTTTCCATCCGAAGATAGAGCAAATAACTTCATATACACGTCATCATGTTGGCTGACCGGATCATTGACATAAGCGTTGATACACCTAGAAAAGTTCCTGAGGTGCATGGCGAAGGTAATGGCATCAGTGCCTATATACATCAGGAGCTTCTCGACAGCTTTGTTTGGAAGACGGTGGGGTTGACCTGCTATCTGAGAAAAGTCAAGCTGAGTAAAATACTCCCCCATTATGTCAGAAACAGAGGTATTAGTGTTTTCAGGAAATAAAAGGTGGATGTCTGAAACAGACTCAGATCCAAGTTCTGTAAGGATCCTGCGAGAAGATAGTTTGTTTAATCTCCTCCTATAGACCTTTTCGGGGTCAGGGATGAAATCGAACAAACCTATGGAGTTTCTTCTAGTAGAATACCTTGAGGTGTTAACTAACAGTGGAGTCGCCAGGTGGACTTAAGTCTAATTTCGGAGAGTGATTGGACTAAAATCTACCAAAAAGGAAAAAGGTAAAAGACTAAAAGAAACAAAGGTCGTCCAGGAACAAAAAGATTTGTCCCCGGCAGTGGCGCCAAAAGATGTTGTTAGCGGATTGCACACCAGCAGCAGAAATCAGTTGAAAGCTGTCTCCTCACTTGAGAAAGTGGGAGAGGTGTGACCTTGGGGCAAGCATAGAGCTAGGTACTGTCACCAACTCCTAGCTCCTCCGTTTAGGCTAACTCCTAACGAAGCCAAGGGGGGTAGTCCCTAACAAAGAGTTTTCTATGGCTCAATGTTTAAGTTAAGTTTTAGGTGTTTTTGGATGCGGATAGGTGTTGTTTAGGAGTTAATGTGATTTCAAATGATTTAATATTATGAATATTAACCACAAGACAAAGCAATCCACGTTGCTATCACTAGAATTAAAAGATAGACAATAATTTGAGAACTCACAAAATGATAAAGCATTCACAGATATAACTTATAATCAAAACATCCAATGGACAAATGGCCCAGATTATCAATAATGTGAAAAGATAGAACTAGTGCCTATGGAGTCAACTTATCAGGGATGCTTCGTGTATAAAGAGATGTGAATCCCAAAATGATGCCAGTGAATGCTAGGTTTTGCAAGTGCTCTTGGTAGGTTTTAAAGGTTTTTTATTGGTCTTGCTTATGGTAGCTGGATGTCTTAACCTGAAATCCCTTCAGTGGCTCCGTTCGAAGACATGACGGACCTGTCTGGGGTCACAGGTAAGTGTTCAATAACTTAAGTACCTGTGCCTAGATTGGGTTGCCCGGCGCCCACACTTGGAATTTGCCCACATGCCTCGGTATTTAAACGAAACAACGCCGGTACATTGGTTATGGGGGAAAAGTTTTAATTAAGTTACTCTTGTAAGGTTTAAAGATCCAGTGCCATTAATGGGGTATTTCGATCTGAGATCGGTCAGAGCATACTCCGGCAAGGAGGGAGGGGAGTTATTTAATTAAAGGGGTGTGTATGTTGAAGATTTTATTAAGTAAATTAATTAGACTCTCCGACAGAGAGCGCTCTTGACCCCGTCTTATGACAGTGGTTCAAGAGACTTAGCTAATCTAGATGAGACTAATGCAGGGATTATGCAAATCTAGGATGCTCTCCGATAGAGAGTGCTCTTGACTTGTGTTTTTGCAAGTTCAAGAGTCTTACTTAGAAGTTAATTGATTAAACAAGCACAAGATGAAATTAGTTTATTAAACTCTTCGACAGAGAGCACTCTTGATCCACCTTATGGTGTGATTCAAGAGATTTAAGCAGTTGATTTACTTAGAAAGATAAACAATTAAACTGAGTAATCAACTTATAAGTGATGAATTAACAATTAGTGATCTAAGCATGAGATGTAATGAATGATGAAAACTAGCACTAATCAAAGCATACACACAACACAAGCCTCCCCAAATGGGGGAGGATGAGAGTGGGGACTTAAAAACCCCACTCAAACAAAGATTTTTTATTAAACTTTATACAATGTGCCTTAAGGATTTTGATCCTTGACAGGACTTTTCAAATAAAGGCAAAGTAACTCTAAAAATATTATAACTTGTAAAAAATGAGAGTGCGTTTTATTTCACTGAATTTGGATTAATTTGAAGAGTTTTAATTTTCTCCAAAATAATTATTTTTTAATAAAAATTCATTTTTTAATTCAAAAGTGACTTTTTTGAGAAAAAAGACATTATGTGTTTGATTGTTGATTTGAAAGTTGGTTCTGACTGGCTGGCTGATCAAGAATGATTTTTGGCTTAAGGTTAGAGCCTTCAATCATTGAATTCGGAGTTAGGATGATTGATTTACTACGAATGAGTTTTTTCCATTTAATTTATGGAAAAATTAACCCAAAAAACTTAGAAAAATTATTTTTTCCCCGTTCGAAAAAGATTTTTTCGAAATTTTTTTATATGTCCAGATGACTTAGGACATGACCATGATCTACCTAAAAAATGCCTAGTAGGTTTATAACACTCAGTTGGGCTCTAATAACCCCCCAAGGCCTAGACTTCAACATCGGGCATTCCAGCTTTGGAGAAAGCAGGAGAAAACCTCGTCAATTATACTTGGCTGAAGGCAAAGCATAATTGTTAGGGGCAAAAACTCTCTGGAATACCTTATTTGAGATTCTACGTCTCAGGAGACCGAACCACTCAAAAAATACTCTACTAGCACATTTCATTACAAACCCCGTGGGGTCATGGTCAAAATTATTCAAATCAAAACCTGGCTAGCCAATATTTGCTAGACATGAAGACGGATCAACTGATACATTGGAATCAAACATTGGACATGTTTGTCAACCGACGGCTCCTCAGGTAATCCAACTATGGTACAGTGGATAACAAACATCATACCACAATCTAGCTATGTAGTCATAGGCAACTTCTTTGTATTTCTTCTTCCAGTGGTCATCTAAGGTGGGCTGAACTTATGTTGGAGGCAACTGAGTAGCATTGGCACTAGCAAAGGATGTAAAATAACGTTGAATGCCACCCTTCTCTTGTGTAGTCCCGGAGGGTGCAACATACTGAAAAGGATCCCTAAGATTGGTAGAAGGGATAGATGAAGAGCCTTCAATTAAACCAAGAGCATAAGTCCCACCCATCATTTCAGCAAGCCTCTTCTTTCCTACTTCATCTATCTCTCTTTGCCTAGCCTTATTCTCTTCAAACTTAAATTGTTCTTGCATATCAGCTCTAATCTGTCCAATAACATCTAGTGGAGCTTCACATGCCTTCACTTGGCCTTTGATGGCAGCCAAGTGTTGTTTAAGCTTGAAATTTTCCCTCCCTTAATCAACTTCTTGCAATACATCACCCCCTTAACAACATCTGCATGGGCCCATGTAGAATCTTTTGCTTTTGGGGCCATTTCTGATAGGATGAAAGTTGACACAACAACGAGCAAGCAATATGTTAAAAACTTAAAATGTTAGTAACTTAGCGAATCAATTTCAAATTCAGAATTTCAGACATAAATAAATTATAAAATCGTTGTCTTTAAAAGTTTAAGTTTTTAACCCAACAAACAACACTGACAATTTTTGAATTTTATGAGGGCAAACTGTAAATAGCAAATTTTTATAAATTGCAAACTTTTATGAGGGCAAACTGTTATCATTTATGAGGGCAATTTTTTTTATAAAACTTTAATAAACAGTGTTTGTGTCACTTACTTGAACCTCTGATATTTGAAATTTTGAGTCTTGACCAGCTACCAAATCTCCCACAGTTCACTCTTCACTGAATCATTGTGCAGAGCTTTATCTTCCAAATCTCTCTTCACTGTGTAGACCGTCCATACACCAAGCTGCCAACTCTAGCCCGTTGCCCTCTTCATTGTCCAGACTCCACGCTACCAACTCTAGCTGCTAGCACTAGTCATTGTGCACTATGCAGACCATCTTCCACGCTGCCAACTCTAGCGCTCTCTCGAGTCTCACTCTCCAACAATCCAAAGTCAAAAGGTAGAGACTTAGAGTGAGTGTGACTTGAGTCTTTTAGTTGGGTTGGGTGGGTATGAGGGTTAGAAATCAGGTTAGGAATTAAAAAAACTATTTAAATTATAAAAACAACATGCCAACTTGCAACTGGTTTGGTTCGTAAACTGTCTGGTTTGGGTTGTAAATCGACCAAGAAGACCGGTTTGGTTTTGAACTAGTCGGTTCGGTATTGAACCGGTCACCGATCCAATTTACCAGCCGGTTTGAACCGTTTTGGTAACGAACCGGTGAATGGACCGGTTCCAATTCGGGTTCAACCGGTTTTTAAAACTATGGTTTCGATGCCTTAATGTCTAAAGACACTTTTGATTAAGACTACTTGTGTTCAATACCTAGAGGAAAACAAACCTTGTGAATCACACAAACCAGCGTCGAGACACAATTTAAACATGGATACCTATGCTAATATAGAGGTGAGGGTGGGGGAAATCCTAGATGTCAATAATCAAGTTACAAATCAGAGTTAAACAAAAGGAAGGGAAAGCAACAAATGGGTGGAGACGGTGAAGATCGTGCTAAGGCTAGCAAGCTACGTCCCTAAAGGGAAATGACCAAATCCATACTAAGAGTAGGGCATGACCAATGAGTATACAAAAGAATCTCTTGGACAGAGCAACTAGATTACTTATATTTTAGATTCCAATAAAAACCAATGACATATCGCCAACATACAACCGACACTATCAACCAAGTCTCCCTACTAAAATAGACAACAAAACATAACCAAAATCCAAATGTACATATCCATATATCACCCGAGTCATATACCTGTATTCAATCTGAACAACCAGAAGGCATTGAACACTGCTGTTGTATATCATGGGCACTGTCATAATCTCTGCTTTGGGATATGAAAATGGCTAACTCAGTCATCAAATATGGGGTCATGAGGCTCAGTCATGGCATGAAACTAATCATATGAATGCTCTGGATCCATTGAATAAGAGTGATCATCAACTATAAGCTCATCATCTGTTGATCTCAAAGTAAAGGACTGGATAAAAAATATGCTCAGGAACAATGGTAGCCCAGCTACTATATATGTGACAACAAGAACATTTTCTACAAGTTCCCGAGTTCCCTAAAACGTCAAAACTTCGGGAACAAGTTTCCTAAAGGTTGGGAGCAATAATAAACAAGTTTAGGAAGCTATGAGAAATAAGGGATTTTGGAGAATGTTTTAAGAGGAAAATGCATGCAACATTGAAATAGATTAAGGGTTGTGTCCCAGAACTAACTTTCTATTAGGTTACATTCTTTGAAGCTCTAACAAATCAAAGTATATGCGTAACAATTTATCTTTGTATATGGCAATACGTGTCTCGTATTACCCACAACTGATGGGAATCTTCGTCACAATGTCCCATAGCAAGATTTTCGATAGAGTATAGTGTTTCTGTCAACTTTACAATAGACAAATATTGTTATGACTTCATCCATATTCCAACCTTAGGTTAGTCCATTCCCAAGCACATTTTTATCAAATTTTCTAAAGGGGTTTGGTACAAAGTTCTTAAGGAGGCGCCCTTTTGGACTTAAGAAGGGTTTGTATCTCCTGCAAAAGGTCATTTTGGTCATCAATTTTTGGGATTTATTAAGTTAGTGGACACAATGTATAACTTGCAATCTTAGTTTAAAAATCTATATATGTTGAATCGAGTGACCTATCAACATTTGAGAGTTGTAGGACAACGACCATATTTCTGTTTATAGAAGAGAATAAAATGGGGAGTTAATTTACAAACATAAGAAATGAAATCCTATGTATTTGGCTTAGGATAACTTTGTTAAATCTTGGTGTAGTTGGGGTTGTGGTGTGTCCAATTCACCACCTACCATCGTGCAGTGACTTGCAACTCTCTGTTAGAGAAAAACATACTAAGACTAATAAACATGCACTAATTGTAAGCCATAAAACCTTATTCACACGTATAACCAGGTCCAGTAAGCAACAAACCCCATCAAGCATAAATAACAAATGTTTCAAATGAAATATTAAAATAATCAGATAATAGATGAATGATGAATAAATGTGAACAGCTTAATCAATACAACATATGCTTATAAACATGCGTTCAAAGTGGCACACGCCAATTAGACTACATATGCCCAACCATACATTAATTAATAGTTGCTATTCTTGCCCACCTAACTAGCCTAAGCAATGAATGCTTTAGCAAGTTCCCCCTTTATTATGTAACTAATTAATCATTTATATCAAAGACGAGATATTCAATAAGCTCAGATCTTTATTATGATAGAAATGGTTCTTTTGATGGGGTTGAACCAACCCTATTCACTTGCCGCTTCGAGGGGGCTTCCTTTTATTGAGCTAAGCTCAACACACTATAAGTTTTCATCACATTACATGAAGACTCCATCCTTATTTACAAAATAACCTCCTAACTTATTGGACCTTATTTAATGAAGTCCAATTACATTTATTTACTAAATTAGTGGGCCTTATTTAATAATAACAATATAGTGGACCCAGTCCATTTTACATTGAATGACCTCCACTTCTACTCTAATGAACCCTTTGGGCCCCCCTGTTACTCCCTCGATAGTGTCATAACACTCCACCCCCCTTAGAACACATGCCTTGTCTAAGGTCCCATGGGCGAATGTTGACTTCCATGTAGAACTAGGAACTAGGGTCCCATGGACCAGTGTGAACTGTGAACCACCATGTTGATGTAGTCCAACCAACTTTCACATAAGCCTGAGTCCCAATAATGAGTGCTAGTGGCAACTATGAAGTCTTGGAAAGTACACAACAAAAAATATGACACTAATGTCCATGTGTTGTAGCTGGCATTGGAGCTCCGAAATTGAAGTACCACTAACTGTCGAGTGTTGTGGTCACATGCCCTGGATGGTCATGTGTGCTGCCGCCTCTTACACACCTAGGGTTAACGCAGCAGAAATATTCAAGCTGTTCGGTGCGTTCTTAGGGGCAAGTCTTGAGTCAAGTACTGTAACTTGATCTTGACTCCTCTGTTTAGGCTTAAATCCTAATGAAGCCAAGGGGGGTAGACCCTATTAATGTTACTAAGGCTTTTAGGTTCTTAGTTGTTTAGATGGAAAATTGTTGTTTAGGAGTTTTGGAATTAAAGTATTGATCAATACAATTGCAAAAATGAAATCAACTATACAACATATACGAAGAGAATAATCACGACAAAATATAGCTTAACTGAATGAAGCAAATAGTAAATATCAAAGACCAATGTCGTGGAGTTAAAGCAAATGTTGTCGTAAAGTAAATGTCTTATGATTGTGTTCTTGGTCAGTTTTAGGAATTATTAAAAGGATGAGTTGATTAAACGAGAAATGGGATTCTTGATATACTGAATGGAATGGGGAATATGTTCGGATTTTGGGAAAAGTGGCTTTGCACAGAAAAATGTGGGCTAGATGGATTCATAGGGTTGTGTTCAACACTACATTAATAAGGATGTAGCCTAATGAGACCCCACGGTCACTTTCTAGTTGTTCTCGCTTTCCTTGAAGAATTTTCCCACTATTCATTGAACTCGTTTTATGCCGGATTTTCGTAATGTTTGGGGGGTGTTGATTTTATGAATGTGAATTGATTAATTAAATGTGAGGAATTAATTAATGCACACTCCCGCTTTTGATATACCCAAGTGTCAGACAAGACTGCGAGGGATAGAGCATACATGGAAGAGATAAATGTTTGTTCCAATTTAAAAAAGACAAATTACAAAAAGATAAAACCCTTTTAGGATGGATTGTGTGCTTGTGTTACAAGAAAATTGAGAGACTAATTACTACGGCAATGAAATCTTGGGTTAGTATTTGATTACTTTAAATGAAATTGCAAACTTGAAATAAACTTGATTGATCTAAAATGATTACAGTAAGTAAAATCTAATCCAAAAATCAAACCTCTTCAAGGACAGATACAGGCTTTCCCCCAAATGGGAGAAAGAGGGATGTGGAATCTGTAATCCCACTTGCTCTTTTATTAAAGATTGTTACAAGATCAGAATTGTTTGTGATCCTTTGAAAAATAGGATCATTGAGCTTATAAATTGTTAGAAAATTTTGATTAAAAGAAGGGATAAGCGTCTTGGATGCTCCGGATGGATTAAAAGTTCAAAATTTCGCCAGAATCTCCTCCCATATGTTTGTCAATGCTGCAAAAAGAACGAGCTATTAGTGATGAAAGATACCCAAAAACACTTTAAAAGTGTCTTTGGACAACCTTTAAAAAACTATAAAAAATTGACTAAGCTAAGTTATGATTAACAATGAAGCACCACTCGCTCAAGACTCGCGAGTCTGGGCGAGTCAACCTCCAAGCCGGGTACTCGTGGAATACTCGTTGTTGACTCGGAAAACTCAGAGTGACTTAGCAAACTCGCAGGGACTCGACAAACTCGCAGATACTCGACACGAACTCGGCATTGACTCGGCATGCAAAGAAAATAATCCTCGTGAAGTAGTGTCCTCTAGCGTGCGTGCCTCCAACAATAATCGAAGGGAAGAAATTGAAGAACGAACGTGCCTCCAACAAAATCTGTGTTGAACATCCATAGAAGGTTTCCATGCTAGTCGTCAGTAAGGTCAATGCTTGGTGCCAGTACAATGAAGACTGCGGGTAGCTATTGATTTTTGAACCATTCATTTAACATGTGATTTTACAATATTGTCTTCTGGTAGGCTCGATACTTGGTCGCAGGTAGTTTAAACAAGCATGGAACTCTTTTAATATAAATATAAAGTAAATTATATTATAAGTATAACTATATGTGAACATTACACAATTGGTAAATTATATGTAATTTAACTTTTAATTTATATTTTAATCTTTATATTATAATTATAATATATTAGATTTTATACTTAATTTAATTCAAATTTAATTAAATTAATGATATTTTTAAAATACGTATAGTCAAACTTAATTTAAGGACGAATTTCAATAAGAAATTTGAACTCTAATCGAATTTCAAGTGCCATTAACTTCTTTTGTGCCCAAAATTACGGTATTTTAATTTTTTTCCAATTTATCGAGTCTTAACAGGTCTGTCCTGACTCCTGAGTCTTTCTTGAGTCGATGAGTCACATGCCAGCTGAGTCTTTGTCGAGTCCGAGTCGTGCAACATTGATGATTAAAGCAAGTAAATGAACCAAGGAAAGCAATCTTTCCTTGGGATCTTGGCTTTCCTGTTGGGGCAGCCAATTAAAGCACTTTGAAATTTTCTAGATATTGAATTAAAATTGACAAAACTAACTTCTATTTCAAATCTTAAAATTTCACTTTTAAATGACTTTGAAAAAAGAAGAAGCTAGCTATGCTAGATCTACAAAAATATGTTTTAAAACCAAGATCTAAATATGTATATCAGATTTGAAATAAATTTAACTTTTAAAAAAGAATTAGATCTAAAAGGTAAGAGAACCGATGACCAAGAAAATTTAATTTTTAAGAAGGTAGAAGAAACAAGAACGAAGCCCTTGCTTGAAAGATTGGAGGACCAAGAATGCTTGCAACACACCAAAGATTAAACGAAAGCAAGATCAATACTGAAGGCAGATGAGGACGCAGCTAAGCTCAACCTCCTCCTTCAGTTTTTTATCCTGTGTTGTCTCAAACACTTGCAGAGAAAGATCAAATCTAACATGTATAATTAAAAGAGATTAGAAGAGAATTAATACAACTGAATACACATGTTGCTTCAATATCTCTAAATAATTAAACATTAATAAGCAAATCAATATTATGAATGCTTACTCTATGGACACAAAGGCCTACTAGGCTAGATCAATGCACAACTACTACAAATGAAATATGATTAGTTGGATATTACCTCAGAACATCAACAAAAAAACACATCCAATGGAACAATTGCAGAGCATATGGCCTCCAAAGCCTTCAAAAATATTTCATTAACAAATGATCAAATGATCAAAGAAGAATTACAAGAGCAGAGGTTCAATGATTTATGTAAAACAATGGAGCATTGCCTTGCTCTTATAGAAAAAATAGACCAAGAGGGGGGGGTGGCGCACTTGCTAAGTTGGTTAAATAGTTGGCATGACTTGTAATAAATTGGAAAAGGCTGAAAATTAGCTTTCTTCCAATTCCTAAATCAACCACTTTGCTTTATCTTACAAATTGCTATCTTTTCTTGAGAGTTGCACCCTCCCTATGAGGAAATGCGCCCCACTTGGAGAAGAAAAATCATCTTGCCTCAATTGCCCAAGAAAAACACTCCAACGTGTTTTAGAAACATCTTAGGAGTTGCCACTTTACTTTTCCAACTCATAAAATTTATTTTTGGTATGTTTCCTTTATTTTATGAGTTGCTGAATTTTTTACTTTATCCATTTTTTTTGTCTTTTTTACTATTTTTGAATAATATATAATTTTGGAGATAAATAATTACTCAAAAACTTAGGAAAGTGGGTTTAGAGGTTAAGTGGGTGCTCTGAGTTAGAAAAAAAAACACCCCCATGCCTAATTCTTCCTCCTAACCACACTTTTATGCCTTAGTGAATATTTTTAATTAAAATAGGCATGTTTTTTATGGGAAAATTAAAACTTTCTGAAATAATAAAAACAATGATTAGCATGGTAATATACATTGACACCTAGGTTTTAATTACCTCCTAAGTCCTAAACACCAAGCCACTTACTCTAGCTTTGGAGGAGCGGGTGAAAAACTTGAAAATTATAAGTCATTAAAAATGAGATATAATTCTCAAGGAAAAAACACCCTAGAGTAAAGTATTGATGACTAAGTTGTAGTAAAGCCAAATATTTTACATAATTTCATCATGCTAAGTCATTTATTACAATTTCCCGAAGGGTATGAACATGTAAAAAATAAAAAATAAAAAGGACCACTAATTAGCCCAATGGACCTCACAACATATGTGATGAACAATTGAATTGCTCAAGTCTTTGACTGCTCATTGGGAATCCACCCAAGTGCAACTTAGTGGATAACATTCTAGCTCCAACTGCGGGACGTGTGATTGATCTGATCTTTTTAAGGCAGGAAGTCATGCGAGATCTCTAAAATCTTTTGCTTTTTGCATACCACCAAAAGTGTGTAAGTCACATGTATAAATTTGTCGAATGAAACAATAAGTTGCAGCATAATATACAATACTATAAAAAAATAGTACAACAATAATGTACAAAATATAATACTGAAAAGAAAAAGGGACAAGGTTTAGAAAATTCCTGATACTCCAGATGGCCCCAATGGGCATTAGATATTGTCGTTGAAGAACAATTTCAAGAACTGCCCGTTCATTGGTAAGAGCAACTTTTCTCCATCCACATTGTTGAGGAGATATGAATTGGTGCCATCAAGTCATAGATGATTAATGGACCTGTCCATAAGCTATCAAATTTTCCATGCTTGCCCGACATCTCTCTTCGCTTATCCCAAAGAAGAATTATATCTCCAAACTGAAAAGGCCTTGGCTTGGTAGACTTGTCGAATGACCTCTTCACTCTCTCTTGATTTCTAATGCTCTTATCTAGTGCTTTTCTTCTATTTTCATCCAATTCAATCAACTGATTAATTCTTTTTTGAATCCCATCTTGATTTGAACTAAAATCCTGAAGCAATTGATACAATGGAAGCTTGAGATGGATAGCGAGGGTGACATCTAGGCCATATACCAATTCAGAAGGGCTTTTCCTTGTTGAACTTTTCTGAGTTATTCTGTCAGCCCAAATTGCAAACTTCATATTACTATCCCATGACTTTTTATTATCCAAACTATTTTCTTTATTATGGTCATTAAGTTCTTATTACTTGACTCAACCAATCCATTGACTTGGGGATAATAGTTAGAGGAGTGGGACAGAATAATGCCATATTTAAAACATAATGAGGACATTTTTGCTGAACTGAAGACTTTGGCATTATCAATTGTTATCTTACTAGGCACACCAAATCTTGTGATGATTTTGTCTTCTAACAAATCTGTAACAACTTTATCGATCGCCTTCTTGGTGGGTATTGCTTCTACCCACGTGGTGAAATAATTGGTTGCAATAAGGATCCAAGAATATCCATTACTTGAATTATCCTTAAACTTACTGATGAATTCAAGCCCCCGTTGCTGGAAAGGGGCTTGGACCACTACTAGATGAAGAGGAAAGGCTGCCAGCTTTTGATTCCCAGTGAACAACTGGCATTGAGGGAAACATCTAACAAACTTGTCAACATCTGTGAACAAATCGAGCCAATAGTTATCCTGGTCTGAGAATTTTGCGAGCTATTGTATCTGCTGCAAAATTCCCTCCACAAAATCCTGAATGAAACTCATCCAAGAGCTTCTTAGACTCCAACTCATCAACACACCTAAATATTATCCCATCAGGGTTCTTCCAACCCAATCCATTTTGAGTGATACAATACTTAGTGGATTTTAACCTTAATGCTCTTCTTTTATGGCCAACTAGATGATCTGGGCAAGTAAGGTTTTTTAAGAAAAAGATGATATTCGCATACCATTGATGCTGCTCTAAACACTACAATGTTGCCGACTTGACTAACGTTGACTCGTTATTCTAACATACCATCCCAATACTTTCTCATTTCCTTCCGTCAACATCTTGGCTAGCCCTTGACCTTTGATTAACTTAGTGGGTCTAATTTCTATGTCATGCTCTTGAATTTTTGACATCCACTTTACCCTTATTCCTAAGCAATCTTGTTGAGATAGTATATCTTTAACGGCTGGATGGGGAACATATCCTATTATTTTTGAATAACCAACATAAGTCCTAAAATGCTTCAAGGACTTCACCAAGGCTTAAGCCTGCTTTTCCATGGTATTGTACTTCAACTCTGACTCTTGCAAGGTTCTTCTCATGAATGCGATGGGTTGCTCAAAACCTTCATTATTTTTCTAGATCAAAACACCACAAATGGTATTTTATGAGGCAAAAGAAAAGATTTGGAAATCCTTGGAATAATCTGGGTCGATTAAGACTGAATATCTAGAAATGGCCTCTTTAAGATTTTTAAAAGCCTCTCTTCCTTCGTTTGTCCATTCAAAATTAGCATCTTTCTTTAATAACTTTTGCATTGGTTTCATTAATTCTTCTAGGTTTGAAATGAACCTCCTTATGAAATTAATATGGCCATTAAAAGACTGAAGGACTTTTACATTCTTAGGGATAGACATCTTTTTAATAGCTTCAATTCTCTCTGGATCTACTTTAACACCATCTTTTGAGATGATATGCCCCGGAAGTTTTTCATCATCAACCCCTAAGACTGACTTGGATGGATTCAGAGAAACACCACACTTTCTATATTTTTCAAATACTTGCTTAAGGTGACCTATGTGACTTGATCTTTCTTTGGAGAAAACTGTTAGGTTATTGTTATCACCCGCCTTGTAGTTTCCTGCTTGAGGTGGATCCAGGATGGATGGTAGAGGGGCAAGCAACTAAGGGGTGGAACCACGACTGCCTAGACTCCCAAATGGATGGTTGTCACGTCAATCAAGGCAACCTTCACTTTAGGTTATCCTAGTCTAGGACAACAATGGGGGAGACCTGGATCTGCTTCCGACAGGAGAGATCGGACCTAGACACCAGAAGAAGATCAGATGGGGCTTCAGGGTACTTAAGGTGCAAGGTGAATGGAAACCCTAGCTCTAGGGTTTAGGTACTAGCAACTGGTGGAGGTGACCATTGTCTTGAAAAACGTAACTCTGACATGGTAAACAAGGACAGAGTTGGGACTATCTAGTACCCAGAAATCAGACTCAATGAAAGGTATTTGAGTTATCAGTAAATGTTGGTAAAGGGCAAAGGCTAAGAGCCTAAGGACAACACTAGCTAAAAGATCAGTGCTTTGTGTGCATTGGGCAATGGAGTCAGCAGTAAATCAACGTTTCAGAAAACCCACCTAGGAGACACCTTGATCTACGAACCAGAAAGTAGTTGGTCCGAAAAAGCTAAGGTACAGGAAACCCATCTCAATGGATGACTAGCGCTAGGGCTTGGGAGGACAGATCTGTAGTTTCAGGGTCATCAGGAGGCTAATGGCTCAGCGTTGAGGAAGAAAAGAGGTCAGGGAGACCTGATCTACAAGCCCAAATCAGGAAATCAGCAGAAAAATTAGATCTAGAAAAGTCAAAATATGATGATGGGGCTAGGAGGCTGAAAACTGATTTTTCAGATCTAGGGCAAACCGGGAGGAATTAGCACAGCGTTGGGGGTGTTCTTGAATGCTTGGGCCCTGATCTATCAGCCTATCTTGTCAGATTTCAGAAAAAATCACTTCCGGTAAAGTCCAGCTTTCAGTGAGGGCGCTAGGGCAGTTTTAGTCAAATTTTCAAATCTAGGCCAAATGGTCAAGCAGTTGCACAGCATTGGGGTTGATTTAGGCTGTGTGGGACCCGATCTATCCTTCTGTGAAGTCAGAATTCAGAAAAACTCAAAACTCTAGCAGGTTAATTTTTTAGTGGGGGTTATGCAGTTTTCTGCTTAAAAAAAGATCTAGGTCAAACTGTGAGGAATTTGACCAGCGTTTTAGTTGATTTGATGCAGGGGAGACCTCATCTATGAAACCCATAAATGGTTTGGAAAAAGATCAAACGGTTCCTTGATTTATTGATTTTTAGGTTTTTAGTGTTTTAGGAGTTTTCAGAAAAAGTTGAATTTCAGCAAGGTACAATGGAATAAGATCTGAAAAAGAAGAACTTATCTGTTGGATCTTACCTGGAAAAGCTTGTAGAAGTCTGTAACAGTGACGATCTTTGCTATCCCGATCAATTCTGGAAGATCTCTGTGATTTCTATGGCATATGCAAGCTCCAGGCCACCAAAGCGCCCCCTACCTTGCATGAGCAAACGTCAACCATATCATATTTGCACATACAAAATAAATAAATTGAATGCTACAAGACAGTAAAATGAAATAATCATAGATCACAATGAAACTAATGAAAACTCCCTGATCCAAGACGAAGAGAATCGAGCGAGTTGAGGTCCCCCTACAAAAATGCTCTAGCCAAAACGCCCTCCTGTAGACAAAACAATGATAGCCACGAAAAATATAGATCTCACGAGAATTTCCACAATGCTAGGAAGCTGAAGACTAGCTAATCACCATTTGAGCACATTAGATGCAAAGCAGATCTAGAAAAATTTCCACAGAAAAAGTTTTTCTATTATTCAGATCCAAGAGCCAAAGACCCCTTACAAATGAGAAACTCTCTCCTTTAAATAGAAATGAGAGGACCTCAATCATAACCAAATCCTAACCACTTTCAAAACGAGTGGCTTAGATTAAAAGATGAAATGTTCTAATCAATGGTTGAGATGAGCTCAACATACAACACATGGATCAATATAACCATAATTTACCAAAGTGGACTAAACCACCCAAATAAAGGTAACCCACTCAACAAGAAATAAATGAAAGCACATGGTGGGTCCAAGGAGTGTTTGACTAACTCCCTTTGGGTGTCCCCATGGCACAATAAATAATATAACAATTTATTTCTTTGACTTTTGTGCCTCCTTGAGGAAATCGTGAGCCTCCAAAAAGAGCTCCAGAAAATAATAAAAAATGCCCAAAAATAGGTGTGGGCACAATCAAGAGCTGCAACTGCTGGAGAAGGTGTGGAGGACATCACTCTCATCATCATGACTCATCCCATGTCATTTCCTTGCCTCAGTAGCCCAAATCAATTTCTTCAATAGCCATTTAATTATTTTTTAATTTGCCTCGGGAAACGTGACCCTACCAAAACAGCCTCCTAGGGTACCTGCGTTGTCAAACTGAGCCCACCAGGCTCTCTGAGATGTGGGTACAATGGTACAAACAAGTGGCTGCACACCTCTATGCCCCTACAACGCCCTAAGAGATCCTACTGAAACATCTCCCTGTTCAAAAATATCAATCTGTGAAGAAAAACTGGATCAGAAAGGCAGAGTGAGCCAGATCACATCTGTGAGTGCCCAGAACTAGAAATAAGCTGTCTCATTGGACTCAGAGAGTCCCAATCCATCTAAGGTGTATACTCATACCCCTCATAGGTCTCTATCTGATCATCAATCATATCCCATAAAACAATATAACCATCTGTGAATAATCAGACACCAATAATAACTCATAATACATCCATCTGTTGCAAGTGTCAAAAGGTTAAGCCATTCTCTACAACTCATTCAAGTAACAATCTCAACAAGTAGCATTCATTTCATTGGCGATACATCAACAAATACATACATATATATATAAGGCTTTATTTATTATTACTTAGACTCAGACTTTCAAGACTATACTCACTTCATAGCTGTAGTCAATTTGTTAGTGAAGGGTGAAGGGTGAAAATGACAAGGCTAAGGCAAAGGATGACTTCCTACTCAATACCATGACACTTTGGACAAGGAAAGGGAAAACTCACTATAACCAATGCTGGACAAACAACAACACAAGGAATGGCGGTGCCTCACGGATGGGTGAGTTGTTTAGAGAGTGATTATTCAACTTAGGCATCATGTCTACATCAAACTTGATCCAAGTTCATTAGGATCATACTTTATTCCATGGCCTTTTTGGCCTATATGACCCTTTTGGGACTTCACCAGTGCTTAAAAGCACAGCTAATCGCAGCTTTCATCCGAGACATATTTATTTTTAATAAGGTCGGCAATTTTTTGGATAGAGCACATTTTAATACATTGTTTTTTTGGACCTTTTCTTATACTCTTCAAAGAGTATTTTAGCACTTCATTGCTCTTGCCCTCTTTACATATGTTAAGAAACACAGTTTTATAATTTTCATTTTTCATGGGCGTATATTTAATAATTTCAACATAGGCAGTACATGAGCTTTCAGTTTTAGCCAACACCATCTCAAGTGGCTGGGGGGAATTCTGCACAGTGCCAAACATTGGGACAACCGACCAGAATGATTTAGGCATACTATCCAACTTACCAAGGCAAGTTTTGTCACCAACTCAGAGCTGAGACACAATATAAACATGGAGGTTTGTCCAACAAAGGTTCTAGCGGGGAAAAAGGTCCTCCATGCCATAAGTCAAGAAGTCAGTCGGGTTGAAAATTAAACTGGAAGGTAATGGATGGGTGAAGACATGAATGATGGAGCCAACACTAGCAAGCCAAAACAATGGTGGGGATGACTACCTATATTCTCCCTAAGGAGGGCAAAACCAATGAGTATAAATCAAGAACTTCAAAGTCAGAGTAAGGACATCAATACATAGTATAAGATACAACCAAGTCCATATAATTATGACCGCCAGATCATGATACCACAAGTCAATACATGTCACAAGGATCAATATAAGAGCAATAATAACCATAACACAATATAAAATGCTGAGTCATATCTATGCAATATAATCCATCTGAAACACCATCTATCCAATGAGAAAGTACTGATATAACACTGGGCATCCACTATTGCTCTGAAATGACATAAATGGCTACATCGGTCCTCAAATCTGAGTGTCCTGAGACTCAATCCTGACATGGGAGAGTTCAATAGTCCACAAATATAATCATGATCCATAGAAATGCTCATCTCAGCATCTCATATGGAAGAGATCTAGCTGAAAAATGTACTGTGTTTGAAAAATAGAATATGGTAGCCCGACTACTATATATGTGATAACAGTTATCTTGATAAATCTCAATGATTTTCCTAATCACCTCCTTGAATGCATAGTGCATGGCCCTTTGAAAGGTGGCGCCAACATTCAACAAACCAAAATGCATTCTTAAATACTCAAAAGTACTCCAAGGGGTAGTGAAGGTAGTTTTATACCTATCTTTCTGAATTACAACGTGATTATTACTAGAAAATCCAGCTAGGAAAGACATCATATGGGATCCTGTTTTTCTTTGTAATAACGTTTCCATGTTGGGAAGCAGATAGTTATCCTTTTGGCATGACATATAAAGATTTCGGAAATCTATACATATCTCAGGAACCAACATATTTTCCAACTCCTTTTTTACCATGGGTGCTAATTTAGGATTTATTTGCGTAAGTTTCTGTAGGAAAGGATTTACTTTTTTCATTTCTTGTTTTAAGGGTATAGTGTGTTGAAAGACATCCTCTCAATATGATTTAAGTTCATCATATGTAAATGCAAACACATTTCTATACTCCCTAACAAGATTTATTAGGTCTTTTCTTTCTTTTTCATTTGTGCCTTTTCCAATTTTATCATTTCCGATGTTTACTTCTATATAATCCCCAGGCTTTATAGAATCTTTCTTGACTTACACCAATCTTGCCTATCAAACATCTGTTCTAAGGATACGATACCATGAGGTACTAGGTTATCAAACTGATTGCCTTCTCCCTGATACTGTTTACCCTCTTCCTGGAAGTTGACTTTAAAATTGGAGAACTCTTCAACATTGTGAATGAATCTTAGGATTTGTTCATCATTTGGAATACTTGCCAATGCTCCATGTTATCTGGAACTCATGGTCTAAAATTAATTTCTGACTTGTTGTTACCATTCAAGAGTTCCTTTGAAGGCTCAAGGGTTGAGGCTGCCACTCCTAAATTATTTCTAGGGATTGCAATTAAGTTTAGGGCATCAAAGAATTCCATCGTATCCCAGACAACATTTCTATACTTTTTTAACATTTTACACTTGGATGCATACTCATTTTTTACTTGGAGGATTACTAAGTTTGAATCGCCTTTTATACTTAAGATTTTTATCCCCATATCCTTAGCAATCTCTAAACCAAGTAGGAGCACCTCATACTTAGCCACATTGTTAGTTGCTTCAAATTCCAATTTGAAAGCAAAGTTGAAAATTGACCCACTTGGTGAAGTGATAACAATGCATGCCCCTTTTCCTGCTCTAGGGTGTACCCCATCAAAATTCATTTTCCATATTTTATCTACATTTTCATCCTTGATCTTTTCTTTAACTAGGGCCAAAAAGGTGGAATAACAAGTATAACTCCCAATTTCATCTGTATTATAAACACACTCATTTGAAGGCTTCTACGGATCTTCTATATGATGCTTCCTCTCTTTCTCTCTATGTAATATTACTAAAGAATCTTCTGATGCAGGCACAATGGCATATGTCCAATCCATTTGAATCCAACCACCTAAATCTATTACTAGTATTAGATTTGATAAGAGCACTCATTGTTTGTCTGGCACATCTATTATTAGTATGTCCATGTTTATATGGATATCAGTATACTTAGCTAATTTTACTGAAAGATTTTGAATCAGGCCCACTACTGTTCGAGTACATAGGGTACTCCCAAAAAACCGAACACCTTGAGCAGCCACTCACACAAACAGATCACATATCAACACACCAATGTTTTGACGTGGTTAAAACCCTCGAGAGGAAAACACTCCACGGCCCCAGCCAAATAGCTACTTAGAGCAATTTATTATGCAAAAGAAAGTTACAAATGAGCTTCTCATAATCGATCAACTAACCAAGGACCCTCCATGCTCTTTAAATAGAGATCATGGACCAATCAGGTGTTAAGCCACAGATCAATGGTAGGTATGATCTAAGAGAAGTTGAACCGTCAGATCACTTTATGTCTAGAAGATATCGTGACCGTCGGATTAGAATATTTACAAATGCATACTAAAGAAACACACTTTACCTAACGGATATATTACACAAGTTGATCTTAACTAACTCCTAAGTGTCTAAATATCCTAACATCCCCCCTTAAGAACAACTTGGGATAGGATTGAAGGATTTACAAAGTGACACTATTAGGAGAAGGAAGGAGGCATTAGAGCCTATCCCCCCTTAATGACAAGTTCCTGAACTCATAGCATAGATTGAAGTTTAGAGAACTTCACTTCTGTAAGAGACTTGGTGAAGATGTCTGCAACTTGATCATCTGTAGGGCAAAAGAGCACTTCAAGAACACAATCATGAACAAGAGTTTTGATGAAGTGCATATGTAGCTCAATGTGTTTGCTGCATTGATGTAGAACTGGATCTTTGGAAAGATTGATGGCACTTTGATTGTCGCACCAAAGTGGAGTAGGCTGTTGCTGCTCGAATCCAAACTCTGATAGGATCTGTCGAAGCCATAAAGCTTCTTGACTGACATTAATTGCGGCTCAATATTCTGCTTCCGCTGAAGAAAGAGCAAGAGCTTGTTGTTTCTTACAAGCCCAAGTGACATGTCCAGATCCCAGACTGAAAACATAACCTGCAGTAGACTTTCGATCATCAGGATCGTTGGCCCAATCTGAATCAGTGAAACCAACCAACAAAGGTGTGCCCCCTGTACTGTAATGAATCCCAAACTGAATTGTACCTCAAATATATCGAAGTATTCTTTTTGCTGCTTTCCAATGACTTTCATGAGCTGTTTGCATATAACGGGCAACACAACCAACAACAAAGGAAAGGTCAGGACGGGAATGAGTCAAGTATAAGAGACTACCATCAAGCTGACGATATAAGGTGGCATCTACTTCAGGGGAAGTACAAGTGGCAGAAAATTTGACTTCAGACTGGAAGAGAGAAGGGGTTGGTTTACAATCTTCCATGTGAAAGCGATGAAGAAGGTCACAATCATACTTAGACTAGGAAAGAAAGATTCCTTCTTTGGTTTGCAAGACTTGGAGACCAAGAAAATAATGCAAATGTCATAAGTCTGACATTTCAAAATTTTGCTTAAGACTGGATTTCACATGGGTTAAAAGCTTAGGGTCACTACCAGTAAGGATAAGGTCATCAACATAAAGAACAAGTATGATGAGATGGTTTCCTACTTTCTTGGTATAGACATTGGGGTTAAAATGACATCTAGAAAAACCAACGTCAAGGAGAAAGCTATCCATTTTGGCATACCAAGCTCTAGGAGCTTGCTTAAGGCTATATAAGGATTTCTTAAGGCGACAAACAAAGCTAGAGTTTTCTGAACATATCCAGGAGGTTGTTCCATGTAAATTTCTTCCTGTAAATCACCATGTAAGAATGTAGACTTGACATCCATTTGATGGACTTCCTAGTTATGTAAGGTTGCAAGGGAAAGAACAAGGCGGATGGAGTTCATTTGATGGACTTCCTCAGCCCAAAATTGAAGACTTAGTCCCTTAGATTGGATCATACAATTAGCCATTTCTTTTAAAGTGTGGTTCTTTTGTTTAGCTACACCATTTTGTTGTGGTGTATATGGAATAGTGTTTTGTTGTTGGATTATTTGTTCAGTGCAAAAAGTAGTGAAATTTTTGTTAACATATTCTCATCCATTGTTGGATCTTAACTTAATGATTTGATGACTAGATTGTTTTTCAACAAGGGCCTTGTAGGCCAAGAACATGTTAAATACTTCGCTCTCAAGTTTTAGGAAATAAAGCCAAGTGCGTTTGGAGTAATCATCAATGAAGGTTAAGAAATATTTGAAACCAGAAAAGGAAGCAGATGGAAGAGGACCACACAAGTTACTATGCACAAACTCCAAGAGAACCGAGGCGTGCCAAGAGGCACGTTTGTCAAAACTGTTTCGATGATGTTTTCCAAGTACACAACCGGAACAAACACCATCCTTGAAAGATACCATCGGAAGACCAGTCACCATATTGTCTTTACATAGTTGTTGCAATGAACGATAATTTAAGTGACCAAATCGCTCATGCCAAAGTTTGCTCAAGTTATCACTATGAGCAACAAAAACTGAAGAAAAAGGTGATGACCCAAAGTTGTTAAATTTGTACTACCTGCTAATATCATCAACAATTTCGGTAGCTAGGACATGTTGAGGATCTTTAAAATCCTCGATTACAACTTGGTGAGGTGTAAACATTACAGTTTTACTTTCACCATAATGAGTGATTTGATAGACTGACAACAAATTGTAGGAAATTCTTGGAACACATAGTACATCACTAAAATGACCATTTTCTACTGGAACTGTTCCAGATCCTACAACACTTAGAGAACTATCATCACCAACAAATATTTGTTTGGTGTTACATTCATGCATAGTAGAAAATATGGCTTGATCCTTAGACACATGATAAGATGTTCTAGAATCAATGAGCCATTCATTTGAAAAAGAAGAAGATGCAGTATAAGAGTAACCAGAAGCACAAAGTGCATGTCCATGACAGGTAGATTCTGAAGACGAATCTAGGCTAATGTGGTGCTTCTTCATTGCTGCTTCCAAGGTTACCATCTTCTTGAAACACTTAGATTTATCATGATTATCTTTCCCACAATAGTTGCAATGACTCTCAGTCTTCTTTCCTTTTGGCTTGGATCCTTTGTCATTTTCTAAACAAGGAGCTGACTGAAAGGGTTTGGGACCCTTGTTTGGCTTATTACTGCGAAAATTTTGTTTTTTCGGAGGCTTGGACTGTTCTTTCTGTTGGGATAATAAGGCTTTCCTAGTTGTATCTGCATTGTTAATTATTCCAAGATGAATGAGCTTATCTTGCTCTCTAATTAAGGAATCACAAAAAGATTCAAGACTAGGCTCTTGATAGCTAGCTGCAGTCAATGATTCTTTCATAGAGTAAAATGTAGATACAAAAACATAATATGCAAGTCCAAGTTTGGAAAGAATATGATAAATACATTGTTTGTCTTCTCTCTTAATCTTGCATTCTTCACATAAGAGTTTTGTACTTAGATAAATAATCTTGAATGCATGAAAAATCACTTCGATTCATAGAAATCAACTCATTCTCAAGTTGATGACCTCGAATTTTCATTGTGTTTACCAAACATAGATTCCAACTTTTCCCAAGCTTTATCAAGTTCATCAATGCCAGAGATGTGGAATCGCAAATCAGTAAAGATTGACATCCCAATCAATCGACGAGCTTCATCACATCTATTTGCCCATTTTATTTTCTTATCATCATCAGTGGGTTTTGTTTCTTTCCCTGAGGTAATTCTGAAAAGTCCTCTGCTTTGTAGAACATCTTCCATACGAGATTTCCATGAGAAATGATTAGAACTAGTAAATAGAATATCACAAGGGGCGGCCATACTGTAAAATAATAGCTGATAAAACAGAAACTAACTGTCTGGATGCAAGGAGCTCAAAAAATTAGGCTGTTTAAAACAAAACGGCACTGAAAACTGATTCCGTATGATGAAGTTATGCTTGATCAAAGAAAATGTTGAAGATGTCCCCAATAGTGATGTGGCAGATATTAAATAGACCAACTAAAAAAAAAGAACCCCCTTCTTCCCAAGATGAACCTTTGACAATCAGTTTTACAAGAAAGTTGTTTTAAGTGAATCACTTTTGTAAAATAAGTGTTTTTCACTTTTACAATAATGGTACTTTAAATAGTGCGGCAATAAAAAAACTTAAGTGACTCATTTTTTATTTTATTTTATTTTTAAGTGAGATGCACTTTTACAATAAAGTAACTTAAAAAATAGAAATTGCATGCACTATTAAAAAGTTGCTTAATAAGACTTGAACTCAAGACCTATTAAGGAATAAAACAACTTTGGAACAAGTGAGCTAAGTTTAAAAGGTACGTAAAAGAAGGGAATGAGGAAGGGTTTTTTTTTTACTCTTCTCTCTCGGTTTCCGTGCTTGCTTCTTTTTCTTGCAAATCACACCACAAATCGAAAAACAAAAACAAAAAAAACTTTTCCACGCTTGTGGGGTTAGATCTCGTTAGCTTACCCGAAAAATCTGTTTTCTCTCTGTTTCTGATTTGCCGCGACCGCACAAGGTGTATGGCAAAGAGCATACGCAGCTGAGAAAACCTTTTCCCTTTCTGTTTCTGATTCAAAACCTTTTCCCTTTCTGTTTCTGATTCGTCGTGATCGCGCAAGGTGCATGACAAAGAGCATACGCAGGCAGGGAAGGCAACAATCCGAGACTAAAAACATTAAATATTTAAATAATAAAACTGATAAACATATGAGAGATTTAAAAAAAATAAAATAAAACAAATCCGTCACTGTAATATTATACCTTTAGATCTGCCGAAATGGGTGTTTTTGGAGCAAACAAAAACGATTTTCGATGAAACAAAAACTATTTCCCAACGGAAACGGAGCTCCGGACGCAATGAAAAACCTCCCATAGACCACAAATGCACAGAAATTCCAGAATCATAAATCCTTTCAAAGTTTCGAGAACACTGGTTCAAGATCTAGATCACAAACAGAAGTGGCTCTTCATAAATGCTCTGATACCATGTTCAGGTACACAGGGTACTCCCAAATGATCGAACACCTTGAACAGCCACTGACACAAACAGATCACAGATCAACACATCGATGTTTTGACGTGGTTAAAACCCTTGAGAGGGAAACAGTCCACGACCCCAGCCAAATAGCTACTTGGAGCAATTTATTATGCAAAAGAAAGAAAGTTACAAATGAGCTTCTCATAATCGATCAACTAGCCAAGGACCGTCCATGCTCTTTAAACAGAGATCATGGACCAATCGGGTGTTAAGCCACGGATCAATGGTAGGTATGATCTATAAGAGAAGTTGAACCGTCAGACACTTTATGTCTAGAACATATCGTGACAGTCGGATTAGAATATTTACAAATGCATATTAAAGAAACACACTTTACCTAACGGATATATTACACAAGTTGATCTTAACTAACTCCTAAGTGTCTAAATATCCTAACAACTACATCAACTTCTCTAGAGTCCATGGCACATATACTTTATTAAGATTTGGTTGGTCTTATCTTTAACTGATCCATAATTTTCGTAGTCATTATGTTTGATGTAGAACCAAAATCTAACATACAATTATGTAGAAGAAGATCACCTATCATCAATGATATATAAAAGGGCAGATGGTCTTCTTTTCTTGAATCCATAGTATGCAGAATGACTGGAAGATCTTCATTGACATCTATCTGACTTGGAGGAGGATCTTCTATAGGCCTTTTAAAAGTTACTATTTAGGAGGGGAAGGATTTATAACATTAATTAATTTTTCTTTTTGCTCCGGATTTTTAATTATTTCACTTGAAAATACCAATACTTTATCCTTTTGAAACCAAACACCCAAATCTAAGTCATTCGAATCTTGGGAAGTATTTACCTTAGGTGCATACTGCTGATTCTTTGAGGTCTCAACATTGTCTCTTCTTTGATAAGTTAGGCCCTTAAGTTTTTCTCGAACTTGATCTGATGAAGGCATGACCCCAAAGTTCTTGGTTATATTATCTATCTTTTGGCTATAATCTTTTGCTTCCTTCCAAGCATCTTTGGTAATGGAATGAACATGCCCTACATTGTTGACAAACTCATGCTCGCTTGAAAAACTGTTACTTTGACTCATCTCAGGCTTACCTTGCTCTAGGATTCGTCGTGCTATGTAAAAAGCCGACTCTTCATGAAGTGCATCATAAGGTCTAGAGTAAGGCATGAATTTTTCAACCATATTAGCTGACTCAAGTTGGTTTGGAGGCCAATTATCTTGATGATGAGTTTTCTTTTGAACCCAACTTCCTTTATGTAGAAAATTCTTTTGACTAGGTTCGGATCTTTCTATGTTTATCATTCTATTTTGCATTATTTTCAATTGATCAACATATTAGCCTCCATGGCCTCCATTTACTTAGTTAAGTCTTTGATTTTCTTCTCATGAGCATCATGGCTAGGTGCTTTATCTTTTGATTCTTGCGGCTTAACATGAGCCCTCGTGAATCCATGAATATTTGATTTTCCTGAATCTTGCATATTTAAATCAATTTTAATAGCCAACTCTCGAGCCTTTTTAAGAGTGTCAGGTTCTTTGTCCCGTAACTGATATCTTATTTCTTTACTAAGGGATTCCATATAGTAAACAAGGATGGACTTGTCTGGTGGATTGAAATCAACATGAATACTTGCTACCAAATCTTTGAACTTTTTGTTAAACTCCTCCATAGTTTCGTTTTCATTTGTCTTTATAGTATTTGGAGAGTAGCTAACTGATGGTGATGTTCTTTCTTAACTCCCCATCATGCCTTGAAACCTTTCAAGAAATCATCATAGGTTGCATAGGAATTATCATCAACGCCAAGGAATACTTCACATGCATCTTCTTCTAAGGATAGAGGAAACAACTTCATATAGACATCATCTTGTGTTTGAGTAGGATCTCTAATCCAACTGGGGAAGCACTTTGAAATCTTTCCTGGATGAACATTGGCACTGACAACATTGTTTCGTTGGAAAGTCAAAAGCTTTTCGATAGTTTTGTTGGGTAGAGTGTGCGGTTGACTTGCTATCTGAGTGAAGTCAAGAAGGGGTTTGAAATAGGCATCAATTGTAGCCATATTATTAATCTCACTACATGCTTTTTGTTTTTGCTTTGTTTGATGAATGTTTAAAAGAAGTCTTTACTTTTCATCTAGCGACTCCACTAACCTGTTTCATTTTTTTATTTACAAGATGTTACGACGTAAGTTATACTTGGTGGATTTTTCAAACGAGCCGGCGAAGTGGAACAAGTATACTTGTTCATTCTTCAGAGTTCAGAAGTCTGCCAAGCGTTTTATGGGAGTCTGTTCAAATTTTTTTGTAACACATGTTCATATCCCCTTGGGGAAATTGTAAAAAATGTGCTAGCATGGTCAATTTTTATAAAAGGCTCGGATTCCTAGACTTAGGCATTAAGCTGATTAGCCCAGAGTTTTTTTTTCCCTTGGTAATTATTAGTTGTTAAACAAACGACTAATAATTTCTGAGTTTTTCACTCACACCTCCAAAGTTGCGTTAGTCGGTTTGGTGGTTAGGCCTTAGGAGGTTATTAGAGCCTCTGTGCCAGTGTTTATAAACATGTTAGGCATTCAAATTGAGTCGTATGGACATGTACTAGGTCCCCCTAAAGTTTCTTTGATTACGAGAAAAATATTTTTTTTTTTTCGTTTTTAAGCCAATTTTAATGGTTTAATTAAAAAACTTCAAAATGTACTAATTGATGGGTACATAGTCTGAATTTGGTGTGGGGATGCTCCTTTTAATCCTCATAGTGTACTCTTTACTTTGGGACCCATTTTTTATGTGTTTTGAGCGGCTAAAACATCCATGGAGCATTATTCAGCTAACGGAGCATCAAAGTGGCATTTTAATGTTAAAAGTGCATCATTTTGGCATAAAGGACAAGGTTGGAAAAAGTTAAAAATACATATTAAAACATATTGAGGGCGACATGGCATTGTTTGTCCCCATGTTGGTGACTTCATCCTAAGAAGGAAGTGTCACTTTTAAGTAAAGTTTGGATATCATACGAAGGCTTCATAAATCTAACAATCGCCCAAATTACTCACGTCATTTGAATTGCGATTTCTTCATGTGATAAGAGTGTGGCCCATGCTTTGATTAACGAACGGGTTATATGGTGTGACTCATCATTTAAGGATGGCATCACATGTTACTTATTAGCTTCACATATTATGTACCATATGTTATATCTTTAGTGTGGAGCTCACGTCATATTAAATCCGTACAAGATGCGATTAACGTGAAGGTTGGTTGGAGCATGCGAATGATGGAGGTTGATGTGGCTTGATAGGTAGAGTGAAGTCGCTTACCTCATTTGAGGTGGCGCCTCCTTTGTGTTATCACTCCATTTAAACTAGCAATCATCCCACTGATTTCTCTTCTAACTCAACTTCTACTATCAGTGAAGGATGCCTTCGTCTTGGCATTTCCTATTTAAGCAGGTCACTTCTTCATTGTAAGGGATGGGAAGGTGGAACCTCTGCTAAATTGCATTGTAACTATTGTGAAGTATTTTTCATTGATTGAATAAAGGCTTTGGAGGCAAATCGGTGTGTGGATCTTTCGTGTGGATGATAATGTCTTTATAATCTAATGAGGTATAACTGTATTGTTTACATGCTTGCACTATAAAATCTTTGGTTATTTATCTGGATTTTGAAGGAGAAGTATTTCTTAGTAAGGTAGAGTAGTGTGATTGTTTCATCCATTACATTTCTGTTAAGTTGCATTAGAGACATTAGACGGACATGTTTATTTGATGAGAAATGCATGTTTTTTGAAGTTTCTATTGTAGTTTACACCATGTGCTTTTAATCCTTTGTTGTGCAAGTTTTGTGAGATTGCAGGATATCTAGTTTGGAGAGCATGTTGAGCATGTTGGCATCCTCACATCTTCAAACATATTTCTAGGGACTAGTTCCTCTGATCTCCACTTTGAGGACCCCATTGCTCAATTTCAACGGTTGTTTGTCTTCACCCTTCTCATCTTTTGAAGTTTGATATTCTTGGTTACTGGTTCGATTTTTATTTTAGATCTATAATCTCATGCAATAATATAAGTAGATCTGAGTAGCTGGCTAGATTTAAGTAGTTTTCAGTTAAAATCTCAAAGTCTAGATTTGGTTAGAGTTGATCTACCGTTTTTACAAAGTCTTTTTTTAAGTAAAATCCAAAGTTAACTAAGGGTACTTTGATTTAAGAGTTTAAAGATTCATACTTGTTTATTTAGAGCTTGGTTTACTTGTTCCAAAAGAATAAGTAAAGATCCTAAGAAGACAAGCTTCCTAGCTTGCCTTAGTCATTTTCAGCTAGTTTTACTTAGAGTTTTTTAGATTTTTTTTGTAGTTTTTCCGAAGCCACTCTCAAAATGTATTTGGTTGTCTTTCACATTCTTTTCATCGATTTTTTTTTGCAGGTTTACATAAAAAATGAGGAAAATTTCGCAAATTTTCGCAAAATTGTGCAAAAGGAAGGCCCACGGAGATCCCCTTTGCAAAAAAAAATCATTTTTTTAAAATTGTAAGCCTTTGGATCCAAAATATAAGGACCAAAGCGCATTTCTTCTATATTGTAAAGGGATTAATAAAATTTTGAGTAGGCTTCTAAGAGCCCACTCCCCATCCCCCTTGGGGGGATTCACGTCGGTGTCCATTTTCATGGTTTTTCCTTCGCTAGTGTAGTTTGTTTCATTACTTTGCTATTTTAATTTATACTTCAATTTTATTGCAAAGTAATACAAATACTAACCCACTGTGCTATATCGAATTATTGAAAGAAAAAAGATTTGACCAGTGTAGTAATTAGAAAACTTTCATTTTTTGCTCTCTTATGTTTAAAATAAAACCCCTTGCTTTTTTGAGTACGGTTCATGGATAAGGGCTTTCTCGAGTACTGAACCTGGAAATAGGTTATTGGGATTTACATCTTTTAATTAGAAAACTTTGTTAAAAAATATTTAAAAATAACAAGGCCTTCATCCTCGTATGCTCTACTTCCACTGCACTTTCGTTTGATCAATTGGTTGTATCAGAAAATGATTTAGGTGACTAGTAATTAGTTTCACTTTTAATCAATCTCCCAAACAACGAATCCAGTGTTGTGTTTTGCTTCGTGTGGGGAGATTGTGAAGAGGAAGCAGGAACTACTGAAAAGCGACCGCGGGACCCCATTAGGCTACATCCTTGTTGTCGTAGGGTTGAAAATCCCCCCGTGACTCCATTCATCCCACATTTCCTCGTGTGCTACCACACTTTGTGAGTCTGGACATATTCCCTGTACCTTCGTGGTATATCAGGAATTCCCCTCCTTGCTAATAATCCAGATAATTACCAGATTAATAAAACCGACCAACAATTAACCCACTCTTTAATCAACTCATCTAATAAATCTTAAAATTTACCAACGAGACATTGCAATACTTTCACTGAGACCACAGCAACAACCCTTATACACAAGCACTCCATATTCAATTGGCACTGGTCTTCTACTTTTTTATGGTTAAATCAATTTTTGCACATTGTCATGAATGGTGTTTGAATTATCAATGCTGCTGTCATTATAATTCATTTGCAATAACTCATTGTTAAGGCTTTAATTCATTTCACATTAACTCCTAGAATCAATCATTTATTTCGTAGAGTAAAAACCTTAGATTTTACTTTTCATAGGGACCACCCCCCTTGGCTTCGCTAGGAGTTGGCCTAGACGAAGGAGCTGAGTATCAGGTGACAACACTTGGCTCGAGCTTGCCCCCAAGGTCGCACCTAGTGGGTTGAAGATTTATGCCACGTTACCTGAGGTGTGAATTATATTATTCTTGCACATTGATCTAGGAACAAAGCATCAATCTCATCAAAGAATAATCAACAAATAACTCATGAAATGGTGTTAATCGGAACCGGAATTGGTTTCCTCTCTGTATATTTAATAAACAATGAATGGTTACAATACCAATGTCAAGCAATAGCTTGAATCAATGAGAAATTCGAATACCGAAGGAGGCAATTTGAAATCATGAGTGAGTCTGGCTTAACTGACTGTCAGCCATTCAATCACACTTAGTTAACCACTTGACCAAAACCTTAATTGACTCACCAAACCCTAACTGAAGTCTGAGTGCAATAAATGACTGAATCTCAACTGAAAGAGATCAAACACATGTCATAGCAAGCCAACCATCAAGTGCTAGTGCTCCATGACTTCAATGAACCCCGATGAGGTTAACTGAAGCTGAATTGATAATCAAAAGTTGGTGGAGGCGCCCCTGTTGACTCCAGATCATTAAATAATATTAAATAATCATTAAATAATATATTTAATGAGAGGAGGCGCCTTAATTGACTGGTTGAACTGATTGTAACCACCAGTTAGCAATTAGGTGCATTAATATCACTCAGATCACCCTTGGAGTACTCCAGTTAGCCTCCTTGACTGTAGGAGAAGGCTAAGTTAGCCTCCTTTACTGTAGGTAGGCGTGGGTGTGACTGGATGGTGGCAATTGATGCTCCACTGATGTCAATTAATGTCAATTATACTTAGGATAGTGGTTTAACTAGGCCAATTTGACCAAAAAGAGTGTGTATGATGGTAAATGTCTCCAACACCCCCCCTTAAGCTATACTCAGGAAGAGTTTGAAAACATAGATGCATAAAAATGCTAGGGCCCCGGCAACTAAGGCCATAGGTGACCCTGTACAATGCTGAAACTGAAACAATGCTCAAAACAAACTAAGTGAGGAAAAGAGGGAAAATCTAGTGGGAAAATCCCCCCTCAAGCTGAACACTGAAAGTAGTCTGGATCACCCTGATGAACTTACCCTCAACAGTGAATGAAGGTAAGTGAACTTCTTTTCTGAAAAGCTCTTGGTGAAGATGTCTGCAATCTGCTCATCAGTCAGGCAGTATTGCAGAATGATGGTTCTGTCATGCACTAGCTCCCTGATGTAGTGCATGTGAATATCTACATGCGCGGTCCTCTTCCTGGTAACTGGATCCGTGGATATCTTAATAGCACTTTGGTTGTCACAAAAGAGGACAGTGGACAAAGTACTACCAAGATCAAACTCTGAAAGAATGCCATGCAACCAAACTGCTTGGATGCAAGCATTCACCGCTCCTTGATACTCGGCCTCTGCTGAAGATAGTGCTATGGAAGCCTACTTTTTGCTTGACCAGCAAATGGGGCCACCACCAAACATGAATACATATCCAGAAGTTGACTTCCGATCAATAGAATCACCCGCCCAATCGGAATCTGTGTATCCAACCAGCTCTAGCTCGGAGTCTGCAGCATAGTGAATGCCGTAGGTCTTGGTTCCCTGAATGTACTGGAGGATCCTCTTGGCTGCCTTCCAATGAAGATCATGAGGCTGCTGCATGTATCTTGATACAACATTCACGGCATAACAAATATCAGGCCTAGAATGTGTCAAGTACAACAAGCTACCAATTAGCTGTCGATAGATAGTGCAGTCCATGGGAGGTGTGTGTTTTCCTTCTTCAAGGTTGATCCCTGAAAGGAAAGGGAATGGTGCAAGCCTACATTCAGCCATGCTAAACTTGACTAACAGGTCTGAAATGTATTTGGACTGAGTGACCATAATCCCATCAGAATTTTGCTTGATTTCGAGCCCCAAAAATTGTTTTAGAAGCCCCAAATCACTCATTTCAAAGGCATTGTGGAGAGCAGTTTTGATGGCTGAAATGGAGGCAACTGAGCTACCTGTGATCAGTAAGTCATCAACATATAAAACAATGATAATTAGATGACCATCATGCTGCTGTAAATATACATTTGGATCTGATCTACATCTCTGAAAGTTTTGCGAGAGAAGGAAGGCATCCATCTTGGAATACTACTCTCTTGGGGCCTGTTTTAACCCGTATAGTGACTTCTTTAGCTTGCAAACCAAAGATGGATCAGTGATGTAGCCCTCAGGCTGCTTCATGTATATCTCCTCATGAAGATCTCCATGTAGAAAGGCTGACTTAACATCCATGTGATGCACCTCCTAGTGCTTGGATGTTGAAATAGCCAAAACAAGGCGGATGGAGTCCATTTTTGCAACCGGTGCAAAGGTCTCATGGTAGTCCACTCCTTGGATCTGAGAGAAACCTTTTGCTACCAGCCTTGCCTTGTATTTGCAGGTGCTTCCATTAGCAACAACCTTTGTCTGAAACACCCACTTGCATTCAACCAATTTCCTTCCCGGAGGAAGAGAAACTAGCTCCCAAGTAGTGTTTTTCTGAAGAGAATTCATCTCTTCATCCATGGCAACTTGCCATCTTGGATCATTTCGAGCATGGTAGTAGGATTTTGGATCTGAACTAATCATCAAATAGCAAGTTTCGGACAACAAATTATTAGAACAAGAGAGCGCAATACCTGCTCTTTGGAAATCAAACCGGGTGCTCCTTGGATCATTCCGGATTTCCAATGTTTTCTCCCGCGGAGGAGAGTGTCTATTGGGCCCATGTAGGAAGATGATTTTGCACTTCAGGTTCTGATTCAGCATCTGATGATTGCTGCACACTAATGTTAGAAATCAGAGGATCCAAATCAGGGTCATCACCCCCAATTTCATCATCCAAATATTCAGTACAATAGGAAGGAAATTCAACAGTTTTCTCCTTCACTAGTTCCACCTCCTGAAGAGGCTCATCGAACTTGACACTTCTCTCGATGATGATCTGTTTGGTCTTGATATTCAGCAGCTTGAATTCTTTTAGATTCATCAGGATACCCAATAAACAGACATTCTATGCTTTGCGGTTGCAAAACCCTTTTATCAAGCGGAATTCGGGCCCATGCAGTGGACCCAAACACCCGTAGGTTCGACACATCCGGCTTGTGTCCGAAGCATGCTTCGAAAGGAGTCTTTCCTTTCACGGATGAGTGTGGCACCCTGTTCTGAATGTATGCTGCAGCATGCATGGCTTCAGCCCACAAATTTGCAGCAAGCTTCTTTGATTCCAACATACAGTTGGTCATCTCCTTGAGAGACTGGTTCTTCCTTTCCACTACTCCATTCTGCTGGGGAGTGTAGGGAATTGAATGCTGGACCTGAATACCACTTTGGGAGCATATGTACAGCAACTCATTACTGACATACTCCCCTCTATTATCAGATCTCAAGATCTTGATCTTAAGCCCAGAGGCATTTTCAATCAAGGCCTTCAATTCAAATTTTTTTTCATATACTTCTGATTTCTTTTTGAGAAAGAAAACCCATGTATACCTTGAAAAATCATCAACAAAAGTAAGGAGGTACCTTGATCCATTCATGGATGTGACTGGCATCGGACCGCTGATATCAAAATGTATCAGCCCCAATATGCTTGTAGCTCGGTTTGCCTTCTCCCGATCGAACTTGTGCTCAGGGTGTTTTCCAATCACACAGCCCTTGCAAATTCCTATGGTTGCCTTGATGATCAGGAGGCCTTCAACCATGGAGTCTTTCTGTAATTGCCGCAAATATTTGAAATTAAGATGGCCAAACCTCTCATGCCACAGCTTACTAACCTCATTTCCATGAGTTAGCAGAGCGGTGGGCTTTGCATCCACAACAAAGTGAGAGAACTCATAGGCTTTTGCATGATGGTTTGCAAGGCCTTTAGCAATGAGTTTTTCAGATGCAATTTCTGTTATCTCAACATCATTTGGGCTGAAAGAGACTCTCTTAGGCATTCCTGTATGTGTCATCTGATAGACACTAAGGAGATTTGCTGCTAGAGACGGTACATACAAAACATTAGAGAAAAAACCATTTTCTAGATTTACAGTACCTTGTCCTTCGGAAATGATGGTGGAGTCATCTCCCATGTGGATGGGGATGGATTTGCCGGTTTCCAAGGATGAAAAGGAGTCTTTTTCAGCCATCATGTGGTTCGAAGCTCCAGAGTCAATCAACAATGCTTTGGACTTCGAAGTGCTTGCCATGAGGGCATGACCTTTCTCATGCTGTGGTTCCCGATCTTGGTGATCTCTCCTCTGAAAGCTCTCCGGAAGATTGATGTGATTCCTCTCAAGGAGAGAGGTTGCTTCATCAAGCTTTTTCTTCATGCAGGCATGTTCAGGGTGAAAACCCTTCCCGCAGTAAGAACACTTGACTTTTTCTTTCCCATTGTGCCCTTTTCCTTTGTTCTTCCTTGAATCGGAAGATTCATCATGTTGCTGGTTTTCAACTCTAGGCTTGGGAGCATCAAATTTAGTTTTCTGATTTTTCTGCTGCTTTCCTTTACCCTTCAGATCTTTGGGACCCAAGACATGGAGGGCTTGATCATGGGAAGATCGGATTATCCCCATCTGGACAAGCTTGTCATGTTCATTAGTTAGGGACTCAATGAAGGCATTGAGTGTAGGCATCTTCCATCCGGGGGTTGTGAGCTTCCCCACA
>LPNX011056626.1:158037-246941 GCA_001517045.1 Pseudotsuga menziesii
ATCATCAAAAGTTGGTGGAGGCGCCCTTGTTGACTCTAGATCATTAAATAATATATTTAATGAGAGGAGGCACCTTAGCTGACTGGTTGAACTGATTGTAACCTCCAGTTAGCAATTAGGTGCATTAATATCACTCAGATCACCCTCGGAGTGCTCCAGTTAGCCTCCTTGACTGTAGGTTGGCGTGGGTGTGACTGGATGATGGCAATTAATGCTCCACTGATGTCAATTAATGTCAATTATACTTAGGATAGTGGTTTAACTAGGCCAATTTGACCAAAAAGAGTGTGTATGATGGTAAATGTCTCCAACAAATTAGGCGGCAACACTTCAAAAAGGAAATGGATGTATGAGAGAGACTCAGATACTAGAATTTCAAGGATCCTTCCAGAAGCTAGCTTACTTGCTTTCATTCGATAAACCTTTTCAGGTTAAGGAATGAAACAAAGTAAACCTACGAGGTTTCTTCTTGTGGAATACCTTGATTGGTTTATAAACAATGGAGTTGCTAGATGGACAAAGTTCAATCTTTAGAATTGTTGGACTAGATTAATAAAAAATGTGAAAAACAAAAAGAAACTTAGGGTAAGTTGAACTCCAAGAATAGAAAGATTTGTCCTCGACAACAACGCCAAAAATGTTGTTGCCTCTTATGCACCTAGGGTTAATGCAACAGAAATCTTCAAGCTGCTCGGTGCTTTTTTGGGGCAAGTCTTGAGTAAAGTACTGTCACGTGATCTTGACTTCTCCGTTTAGGCTTAGCTCTTAACGAAGCGAAGGGGGGTAGACCCTATAAACGTTACTAAGGCTTTTGGGGTCTTAATTGTTTAGACGGAAAATTGTTGTTTAGGAGTTTTGGAATTAAAGTATTGATCAAGACAATTGCAAAAAAGAAATCAACTATACAACATATACGGATAGAATAATCACGACAAAATATAGCTTAACTGAATGAAGCAAATATAAATATCAAAGACCAGTTCTGTTGAGTCAAAGCAAATGTTGTTGTAAAGTAAATGTTTGTTGGTTGTTTCCTTGGTTAACTTTAGGAATTATTAAAAGGATGAGTTGTTTAAAGGGGAAAGGGATTCTCGATATACCGAATGGTATGGGGAATATGTCTAGATTTTGGGAAAATTGGTTTCGCACGGGAAAATGTGGGCTAGATGGAGTCATGGGATTGTGTTCAACATTACACCAACAAAGATGTAGCCTAACGAGACCCAACGAACACTTTCATGTTCCTGCTTTCTCTGAAGAATTTAGCTACTATTCACCAAACTTGTTTTATGTCGGAATTTCGTAATGTTTGGGGGATGTTGATTTTATTAGTGTGAATTGATTAATTAAATGTGAGGAATTAATTAATGCATACTTCTGCTTTTGATATACCCAAATGTTAGACAAGGCTACGAGGGGTAGATCATACACGGAAGAGGCAAATGATTGTTCCAATTAAAAAAACAAAGTACAAAACGATATAGCCCTTTTAGGACGGATTGTGTGCTTGTGTTACAAGAAAATTGTGAGACTAATTACTACGGTAATGAAATGCCGGGTTAGTATTTGATTAATTTAAATGAAATTGTAAACTTGAAATGAACTTGATTGATCTAGAATTATTACAATAAGTAAAATCTAATCTAAAAATCAAATCACTTTAAGGGCAGATACGGGCTTTCCCTCAAATGGGGAAAGAGGCATGTGGGAGCCGTAATCCCACTTGCTATTTTATTAAAGATTATTACAGGATCAGAATTGCTCGCAATCCTTTGAAAAATAGCATCACTAAGCTTACAAATTGTTAGAAAATTTTGATTAGAATAAGGGATAAGCATCCAGGATGCTCTGGATGGCTTAAAAGTTCAAAATTTCGCCAGAATCTCCTCCTATTTGTTTGTCAATGTTGCAAAAAATGAGCTATTAGTGATGAAAGATGCTCAAAAACACTTTAAAAGTGTCTTTCGACAACTTTTACAAAATTACAAAAAATTGACTAAGTTAATTATGATTAAAGCAAGTAAAGAAACCAAGGATCTTGGCTTGCCTGTTGGGGAATCCAATTAAAGCACTTTGAAATTTGCTAGATATTTAATTAAAATTGACAAAACTAACTTTTATTTAAAATCTTAAAATTTCACTTTTAAATGTCTTCGAAAAAAGAAGAAGCTAGCTATGCTAGATCTACAAAAATATGCTTTAAAACCAAGATCTAAATATGTATTTATCAAATCTGAAAGAAATTTAGCTTTTAAAAGAGAATTAGATATGAAAGGTAAGAGAACCAGTGACCAAGAAAATTTAATTTTTAAGAAGGTAGAAGAAACAAGACCCAAACCCTTGCTTGAAAGATTGGAGGACCAAGAATGCTTGCAACACAACAAAGATTAAACGAAAGCAAGAGCAATACTGAAGGTGGATGAAGACGCAACTGAGCTCAACCTCCTCCTTCAGTTTCCTATCCTACATTGTCAAAAACACTTCCAGAGAAAGATCAAATCCATAATGTATAATTAAAAGAGAGTAGAAGGGAATTAGTAACAACTGAATACACTTGTTGCTTCAATATCTCTAAATAATCAAACATTAATAAGCAAATTCATACTATGAATGCTTACTCTATGGGCAAAAAGGTCTACTAAGCTAGATCAATCCACAACTATTACAAATGAAATATGATGAGCTGAATACTACCTCAGAACATCAACAAAAAAACACATCCAATGGGGCAATTGCACATCTGGCCTCCAAATCCTTCAAAAATATTTCATTAACAGATGATCAAATGATCAAAGAAGAATTATAAAAGCAGAGGTTCAATGCTTCATGTAAAACAATGGAGCATTCCCTTGCTTATATAGAAAAATGAGACCAAGAGGGGGTGGGGGGCGCACTTGCTAAGTTGGTTCAATAGTTGGAATGAATTGTAAGAGATTGGAAAAGGGTGAAATTAGCTTTCTTCCAATTCCTAACTCAACCACTTTGCTTTATCTTACAATTTGCTATCTTTTCTTGAGAGTCGTGCCCTCCCTGTGAGGAAATGCGCCCCACTTCGAGAAGAAAAATCATCTTGCCTCAAATGCCTGCGAAAAACACTCCAAAGTGTTTTAGAAACGTCTTAGGAGTTGCCACTTTACGTTGCCAACTTAAAAAATTCACTTTTGGCATGTTTCCTTTATTTTACGAGTTGCTAAATTTTTTACTTTATCCATTTTTTTGTCTTTTTTACCATTTTCGAGTAATATTTAATTTTGGAGATAAATAATTACTCGAAAACTTAGGGAAGTGGGTTAAGTGGGTGCTCTGAGTTAGAAAACGAGCACCCCCATGCCTAATTCTTCCTTCTAACCACACTTTTATGCCTTAGTGAATATTTATAATTAAAACAAACATGCTTTTTACGGGAAAATTAAAATTTTCCGAAATAATAAAAACACCTAGGGGGGACTTAGTACATGTTCATATGACTCTAAAACAATGATAAGCATGGTAATATACATTGACTCCTAGGTTTTAATAACCTTCTAAGGCCTAACCACCAAACCACTTACTCTAGCTTTGGAGGAGCAGGTGAAAAACTCAAAAATTATAAGTCATTAAAAAACGACATATAATTCTCAAGGAAAAAACACCCTATAGTAAAGTATCGGTGACTAACTCTTAGTAAAGCCAAACCTTTTACATAAAATTTATTACAATTCCTCGCAGGGTATGAACATGTAAAAGTAAAAAATACAAAAGGGCCAATGATTAGCTTGATGGACCTCGGAACATATGTAATGAACAATTGAATTACTCAAGTCTTTGATTGCTCACTGGGAATCCACCTAAGTGCAACTTAGTGGATAACAATGTGGATTGAGATAATCATATCCAACCAAAGTAATTGAATCCTCTATCTAGAGTAGAAACATGATGGATTTGCAAAAGAAGCATACTAGAATTTGGGAGGCACCACCTGTTGTTGTCCATCTGCTACAAGTTGCGCTTCATATGGTAGAGGAGAGGTGTTAAAATGGATATCTAAATAGTTGTCATCCCAAAAGTTACAACTATCCATCTATCACTCTTCACAATCTTCCTCCAAAGCACACCAGGAAGATCTCTCTCAGTGATACTCATCTAAGATGTTTTGAATAACCTCAAATTCCACCCATTTGGCCAAAGCCACCATCTTTTGAGCAACATTCTTCTCAATTTCAACCAGATTATTCTTAATTTCAACATTAATCTTTTGATTTTACTAGAGAAGGTTGGTGATTAGTATTTATGTCTCACATGATTTCCCCCCCACTTTTGTATGGTTGAATTTGTTCCCATACATGGACCACTTCAATCCCATAATTTGCCCCTTATATTGGTCCCCACTTTTCCATGCTACAATGGAGGAAAAAATTGTTGCGAGGGTTGTAGGATAGGAAAGTATTGCTGGAACTATGGCATATAATATATCAGAGGAAAGCCCTAAAAATAAGGTTTCTGATGGTGTTGGTCTTGAGGCAACCTGATAAGTCTGGCAAAAGATATGATCTCTGCAAGTTTCACATGACTGTCTCCCGAAACCCTGGAAATTGTGTATATTTCAAACTGCGTTCTCTCTCTCTCTCTTGGACTCATATTTGAGTGATTTTCTTTTTGAAATCGGCTAACTTTCAGGGAGGAATTTAGATATTCTATTAGATTTTACAGATTCTGCAGGAAAATACTTAGAAATTCATCTAAGTGTCGTGACCCTCTTTTTTCTATTTAAAAAAATCTGCAAAAAAGAGAAAATAAATTTTCCAATGTTGTGGCCCCAAGTAGCTCTGATACCAATTGTTATGTACCCAAATAATAATTTAGATCAAAGACAAGAGATATTAGAAATATGAAACGCACAAGAGATATTCAATAAACTCAAATCTTTATTATGAGAGAAATGGTTCTTTGATGGGATGAATCAACCTTCACTTGTCTATTCAAGGAGGCTTCCTCCTAACGAGCTAAGCTCAACATACAATAATTTTTCTTCAGATCACATAAAGAGGAATCCATCCTTATTTATAGAATTACCATACAATATTAACCTCCTAACCTAGTGGACCTTATTTAATGAGGTCTCATTACATTTATTTACTAACTTAGTGGGCCTTATTTAATAATAACATTATAGTGGACCCAATCCACTTTACATTGAATGGCCTCCACTTCTACTCTAATGGGCTCTCTGAGCCCCCCCATTATCTCCTAGGTAGGGTCATAACACCCTTCAAAATGCTTTGTCCTCAATGCAAAATTTGGAAAGTTTGTTGTGGATTAATGACACTATGTCCCTACAAGATGTCTTTAGTTTCTTGTTCGATGGCCATACAAGATGTGAACTTGTGTGCATTCGAGGTGTAGAAACAACCTCCTAAGTGCTTCATTCGACTTTTTGTTGAAAACTGTTATCGGCCTCCCCTCTTGTCTTAACACTATGCCAATAGTTGTTGTGTTTGCATCACAATCAAATTGGAACACTTTGCTGAAATCTAGTAATGCTACCTCTATTATCTTCTTCTTCAGTTATTCAAGATTGCACTATGCATTGCACACCATTGGAATCCTCACACTTTTATCCTCTTTGTCATGAACATGCATATCCTATTAATTTATCTAATGAACATTCTTTAAAATTTGCAATGCCATGGAAACTTCTTACCTCGATGACATTGCATGACATGGCCCTTTCCAAAATTTGCTCCACCTTATTTGTATCCATGTGCAATCCATCCTTTAGACACAATGAACCCAAGGTACACCAATTCCTCATTGAAGAATTCACATTTCTTCAAGCTTATGTGCAATTTGTCCTTTCTTAATGCTTCAAATACCAGATTCAAATGTTGTATATGTTCTTTCCTACTCCAAACTTACCAATGTTTTGTTGCAATGCCTCCATTATCAATCACATGAATTTGCTTGCATATAATAAAACCATTATTTTTTTTCCCGGAAAAAGGGCCATTATTGAACTGTTTCTAGTTGATCATCATTGCCATGTCATCCATTGTCAACAACAGTTCATTCATGTATTGTTATACAGATACTAGCATTGTTTTTAATGGATTTGACACTTGTCTTCTTGCTTTGTAGTGTGTAAACTTATACAAGAAAGTCATATTGCTTTTGTTATCATCTGCAGCACAAGAGCAAGAGAGTCAATGAAGAGGTGTGGAAAGAAGCACAGGCATATGGTGATATCCAGCTGGTGCCTTTTGTGGATTACTACAATCTGATCACATTAAAGACTATTGCTATCTGCACTTATGGGGTATGGTCATGTTTAGTAAGCATAACATCAGTCTGGCATCTTCTAATACCAAAGTGCCTTTTATTGTTCTAAGAAATAGATATTTATAACATTGGTTAATGGTATATGAATTTTTGTTAGCTAAACTTGATTTGAAATGCAACCTGCAGACCAAAGTTGTATCTGCACAGTACATAATGAAAACCGACGATGATACATTTGTGCGAGTGGATGAAGTCCTCTCAGCTCTAAATAAGACAAAAACCACAAAGGGCCTTTTGTATGGGTTAATGTCCTTTGACTCTCAGCCACACAGGAGTGAAGAAAGTAAATGGTATATCAGCCCAAAGGTAAGGATGGTAGGTCATTTGAATCAGCTTGAATTATAAAGCTGGGATTCTTCATTTAGAGAACCGTTTGAATTTTATCGCTCGTCTTATGAAGGCTACCTTACTGCCTTGGCATTATGATAAAAACATGTCACATAAATAAATGCAGGAATGGGCACAAGAATTTTATCCTCCATGGGCTCATGGTCCAGGTTACATTATTTCTAAAGACATTGCTAAGTTTGTTGTCCAAGGTCATCGAGAGAAGAGGCTAAAGGTGTGTCATTTCTCTCTTTTAGCACTGACAATTTCTATGGCATTTGATGCTACTGGTTCCTATCAAGGATAACTTTGATTTTCATTAGCTCATTTAGAAACTGACTAGATTAATGTGGGTTTTGTAGCTTTTCAAGCTTGAAGATGTTGCTATGGGTATCTGGGTTGAGGAGTACAAGAAAAGTGGCCATAACGTTTATTACATTAATGATGATAATTTTATTAACACGGGCTGTGAACCAGACTACATCATTGCACACTACCAAGGAGCAAGATCGATGTTGTGTCTTTGGCAAAAGCTGCAGCAGGGATCTGGCCCTGTTTGTTGTCAATGATACCTTGTGATGGTGTATTTTCGACTCTACCGACCAGTGCATTAACTTATGGATGAGAACAGTCATACAAGATTCTTTCCACCGTAACAAACAGTGTACATATTACAAAAAGAGCCACTATTGTGTACATGAGTATAGGAAAATATTCATTCATTCATAGAGAGCTGGCTGAGCAATGTTGCTGACAATATGTTCAGTATTAAATGTATTATCTTTGCTGACAATATGTTCAGTATTAAATGTATTATCTGCTCCCTTCCTTTAAGGAAGATCTTTTGAATGGAAAAATTTTGAAGGTTGTTTCCACATTCTTGAATGTGAATCTTGGACTATATATCTACAAGGTGTCTACACTCTAGCAAAGTTACCAGATTCTACTACAAGAATGACGCAGCAGGCCGAAGAATAAGAGTTGAGTCAGACTTGGTAAAAACTGAGGTTTGGCTTTGGGAAATATATAAATGAAGAAAATATATATTAAATTTAAGAAAAAAAATGTATTGTCACTAATATGAATGTAATAAAACTCGTTTCAAAATATGCTCAATGCTACAAAACACCATAGGCTTTGAGTTGTTGAGATGTCTGCTCTTGCTGCTTGTCCATTGTGAAATCAAGTAAAATACAGAGCAAAATGAGGGTTTTCTTTTTCATAAACAATTATGATTTCTCGACTCAATTTTTGCAATCTTCAGTGATCAGTTAGACGGCTTAGTTTTTTTAAACAGCAGAATTAGAATGTAACGATGCTCCCTATGTAGTCCGTAGCTTTTACCCATTATGGCCAAACCTATTTCCACTACGATGGATAGATTTATTAAAAATGTGACATCCTTTTCTAATTTGAATTAACCCATCTCTCCACAGCAATGATTAAAGTAGTTCCTAAGTCCCTGAACATCATGAGGACTTTTTGGTTTTAAGATTTCATTGGAAAATTAACTGTCAACTTCCTTCCGTATTTCAAAGCTTTAATCAAAGTGTATTAATATAATGGAGTTTATTAATTGGATAATATTATATCATATTACATGTATTTATTGGAAGTTTTTATTTTATTTTATTTAAATAAGACAATATATTATCTATTATATAGAGATGAAAGCATATTCTTAATATATTAAAAACATATAGATAGTGAGAGTTTATAATAAGGTATTAGTGACTTCATATTGTACTAATCAACACCTTTCAAGATTCATGATGATGCATTCATTCTCCTTGGTTGTTTTTCTTCCTCTGTTATTCAATGTCAAAGCAAAATATATAGAGGTGAAGGGGTAATTTTAATATATTAAAAACATATTGATATTGAGGGTTTATATTAATATTAATAATATAATTTAAGGTCACCACCTAGTCAAATGTTTGTGGGGCAATGAACCACAACTATGCAATGATTTGACTCCATATTAAGGAGGGGAGATGGGGAGGGTTAATAGGTCCCTTTGTATTGATTGGTTTGTACACCTTCAAGATCCATGATGTATTTGTTCTCATGTTTTTCTTGTTCTCCATTGTTTTATGCCCAAAACCCTTCCGTCTACACGAGAAACTCTCATATTTGCAATTGTTTATAAGTTGTTTGGGCATTACAAGGCTCAACATATTCCCCAAATCTCCCATATCAACTTGTTGCATGTATTTTCCCCTCACTTTAGGACTCGTTGAAATTGAGGATTTAACCAAGACACGAGAAATCTACTCTATAATGATTTCTTGTTGGGTAGAAACAAATAAAGGGTCATTGGAATATGTGCATTTAGTTTCTAGAAATGTTTGTTCACCACACACTAAGGAGTGTGATGTAGATAGTGATACACTAATGACTCTGTTATCCACTAATTTTGCACTTAGTTGGATTACCCGAGGAGTCGCCATTTGACAAACATGATAAATGTTTATGTTCCAGTGCATCAGATGATTTACCATTTGTGCCTAGCTAGTTTTGGCTAGTTAGTTTTTGTTTTAAGTAATTATGACCATGGCCCTGTGGGGTTTGTAATAAAATGTGCTAGTAGGGTGTTTTGAGTGGTTTGGTCTCCTGAGACGTAGAATTTAAACTAAGGTATTCTAGTGAGTTTTTTGTCCTTAACAATTATGCTTTGCCTATAGCCGAGTATAATCGACGAGATTTTCTCCCGCTTCCTCAAAAGCTGGAATGCCCGATTTTGAATTCTGGGTCTTAGGGGGTTATTAGAGCCCAACTGAGTATGTATAAATCTATTAGACATTATTAGAATAGACTATGGTCATGTCTTAAGTCACTAGGACCCTAAAAAAAAATTCGAAATTTTTTTATTGGCACGTTGGATTTTTAATTTTTTTAATTTTTTTCTAAATTTTTTAATTAAAATTTTCCATAGTTTAAATTGAAAAATTTCAATTTGTAATATGTTAGTCATCCAAAACCCGAATTTAGTGATTGAAGGCTCTAACCTTAAGCCAAAAATCATTCACGATCAACCGACCAACTATCTCCAAGTTTCAGAAGTTCATTCAGCCTCATAATTAATAATTTCTCAAAAAAGTCATTTACGAAGAAATTATTAATTAAAATATTAAAAATGAATATTTTGGAGAAAATAAAAAACTCTAAAAAATAAACCAAATTGAATAAAATAAAAGGCTAAATGACATGGCACGGAGCATTTATGATGATTCCAACCAATATCGGTCAGTTTTAGATCAAATATCGGAGTGTAGCAGTTGAACTATCAGTCATAAATTTGTCCTCTATGGTCAAATTCGTTTTTGGTTGAAGTGTTGGTTATCTATTGGTTGGGTGATCATTACGAGGGAGGATGAGCCACCTCACCCCCCCTCATTACTCCAGCACTCAATTATAACTCAGTTGCAGCTCAGTTCAACTCCAAATTATCATGTCGAGCTCATTCAATTACTCCGGTGTTACTCTTAGTCCGGATTTAGGGATTTGAGCCTTATTTTCTTTCCTTTTTGTATAAGTAGAGGCTCTTTTGAGCTCTACAACATGGTGAATTTGTGCAAGTACACTCTGGAGAAATTTGTAATATTGTTTGAATTTGAATAAAGCAGAAGACTTTGGAGGTCCATGTGGGAGTTATTTGTGTGCCATGGTTCATCTTGTTCAAGGTGATACCAATTTTAGCTCATTGCTTTTGATTCTTAAGTCTATGATCTTGTGATTAGAAGGGTAACAATCTAGCCCAATATTATTTGATCTATGCGTTTTTCTTAAGTTTTGTGGCTTTCAGGTATTCTCCCAAATACAAGAGCTTTTGTTTGGTTTATGCATTCATTCTACATGTTCCTAAAGGAGGCTTCTACTTTAAGAAATCGAGAAACGAAGGGTTTGCTTGCCTCATCCACCAAACTACAAACTTAAAAAAAAAAATCTTTTGGTTACCTTGGTTACTACGAAGCGGATCTATATTTTCACAGGTTTTATCCTATTGATTTGCTTTCCAAGTAGTGCAAGTATTCTCAATTTATTCACATTTCTAGATCTTGCATTATGATTGGCTAAGTAGATCAAAGATTCATACTTTGATCTATTTGTTGGGTTTAGATCTACTATTTTTTAAATCTTTAACTTTTACTAGATCTAAGATCCTAGTCTCATTTCAAGTTTGTAAATCCATCTTTTTTTTTGCCTTAGAAAACATGCACGAGTTTTCTCGAAAAACGTGCAGATTTTTCACTTTTAGGCTTGTTGGTTTTTTTGTGTTTTTCATTAATTTTCAATTTTGGAAATTCATTTAAAAATCATAATTTTTTTGAAAATTTTTCAAAAAATTATTTTTTCAATTTTTTGTACTTTCTTGAAAAACGTGCAAATTTAAGCTTGTTGTTTTTTTGTTGATTTTTTGACAATTTTCTGCTATTTTTTTAATTCTGGAAATTAGCCTAAAAATTAAAAAATTTCGATTTTTTTTAAAAATTTGTTCATTTTTTATTTTTTTCATCATTTTCTCGAAAAGCGTGCTATTTCAAGCTTGCTGATTTTTTGACTGTTTTTTGCAGATTTCTGCTATTTTTCAGTTTTGGAAATTAGTCTAAAAATTAGAAAAAATCTTTAAGTTTTATTTCTCAAAAAATTTCAAGTCATTTCATTGAAAAACGTGCATTTTGAGTCATAAAAGGCAAGCTTTTCCTCTCATTTCCAAGGTCTGATTTTTGGTCTTGTTTTACTGTTTTGGGCTTTTATTTATCTCATTAGGCACTTAGCATCTTGTTCACTTTCATTTTTCCAAGGCATAAGTTAAAATTTGGTTTCCTAACACTCTTACTAGCTGTTGTTTAGAGCTCTTAGTTACATGTGAACAAAGAGCAAAATCGAACAAAAAAAGAGCAAGCAAAGCTAGATCCAAAAGATTTAGAGCTAAAATGAAAAACCATATCAAGAAAATAATCCATTCTCAAAAAATCATTCTCCTTTGTACAAGTCACAATAAGGCTTCAAGTTCTCTTGATTAGTCACTTTCTTCATTTTCAAAGGGCTAAATGCCCTCATCTTGTAAAGTATTAATGAAATAAGGTTAAGTGGGATAAGGCCTCCCATTTTTGTGTTTTTTTTCCATTTGGGGAAGAGTGTTGTCTTGGTTAGCTTAGATCTTTGTCATATTTTTTGAGTAGATTAGATTGATTTTTCCATCTTTTGCATTTAGAAATATCCTACTAGTTTAGTTTCATTTTGCTTTAAAATAGTGATTGCTAGCTTAGATTTACTTTCCACTAATTGCTAGCTTAGCTTGTTTTATTTCATTGTTAAGTTGTTTACTTTATCTCTTAAATTTTTTCATCTTTCAAAAGTATTTCAACTACTTAACAATTAGAAATCTCTTGAATCTCACTTTGTGGATCAAGAGTGCTCTCTATCGGAGAGTTGTTTTTATTTTGGTTTTCTACTTACCCCCATGCTCTCCCGATTAGGGCCTTAAAACCTGAAAGAGATTCTTGGGTAGATTAGTTGTTTTCTTTATTTGCAAATGGTTTATCATCTTACTATGTCATCACTTCATTATTTTACAGTTTGTTGAGCTATCATGTGGTTTCAATTTACAAGTTGATTGTCTTATAAAATGAACCAAAGTCTCTTGAACTTGCAGTAACCCAAGTTAAGAGCACTCTCTATCGGAGAGCATTCCCACTGCATTATCCTTGCATCAAGTGTATAGATTAATTAAAGTCTCTTGAACTTCTGTCATAAGACAAAGTCAAGAGCACTCTCTGTCGGAGAGTTGAACTGTGTGCTCATAATAATAAAATCTTTTCAACCCACATCCCCCCTTAATTAATTTACTTCGTTGACATCCTTCATCTAGTATGCTCTGTCGACTTCATAGTCGGGTTCGTACTCAGAACGGTGAACGGACTTGCTCAGATCGCAATAATAACACAACTAAAATTTTACCCCTTAACCAACGCACTGATGTTGTAAAAAGTTTCAAGTCTATTCTCAGTAAAGGCATTGGAACTCCCCGTTGTCTAAGCTTCTCGACTAGCTAGTCAATCTTCTTGGATACCAGCCCGAGATACTGGACGAGCCGACATGTCTTTAACGGAATGACTCTGAACACTTTCTCGGTTGGTCTTTGATACCTTCTTCGTTTCAAAGCCATAATAAACAAGACCACTAAAACATTTAAAACGTACCAAGAGCACTTGCATAACATTCACTAGCTTTATTTCAGGACTTGTTGATTCTTTAAGCATGGTAGAGCTTCGACTCCATAAGGCATTGGTCTATTATTTTATGCATGATTATTAAATCTGGATCATTTTCCCTTGGCTTATAAAAATATTTATCTATGAATGCATCTTTATTTTACAAGTTCTTGATATACTGTTCATTTGTTAATCTAGTACAACAACGTGGATTGCTTTTGTCTTGTGTTCGAAATTCATAATTATAATCATCTTTCATCATAATAACTTCTAAACGATACCCATCTGCATCATAACATAAAAAAACACTTAAACACATTGAGCCATGAAAAACTTTTTGTTAGGGACGACCCCCCTTGGCTTCGTTAGGAGTTATTCTAAACGGAGGAGCTAGGAGTAGGTGACAGTACTTGGCTCTGTGCTTGCCCCCAAGGCCACACCTCTCCCACTTTCTCAAGTGAAGAGACAACTTTCAGAAGATTTCTGCTGCTAGTGTGCAATTGATGGACAACAGACTCAAAATGCAATCTCTCTCCTACTAGTCTCCTTGCTTTGTTGCTCCTTCGAGAAAGAGAAGAGAAGACATGATTTGAGTGACTTGGACCCTTTTGACCTCATTAATAATGCAACATAATTAGTGTTATTATCATTATTATTGGCTAAATTACGATAAGAAAACAAAAAAAAGGAAAAAGAAATATAGTTTATCAATTTGCAAATCCTTGTCCATAGCGTGCACTAGTTGTGTCATGTTGCCATCTAAATGTAAAAATAAAAAGGAGTATTAGAAATATTATAAGAAAAATGAATTCCCAATATGTTTTAAATAAGAGTTTTTTAAATTGGAAAGTTGTATTAGGAGAGGGTTTAACAAAAGGTATTTGGCAGATATTATTTAATATCTAGTGAAATTAGAGGTATTTTTTAATATCCCATGAATACATGTGTGATGCCATAGGTTTGTTCAATGAACCCCTGATGATTAATATTAAACTTTTATGAAAGAGTTTTTTAAATACAAGTACAACATTGGACAAGCATATTTCCTTTAGTAACTTGGTCAACTTGTATTTCTATGTTGAATATTGAATAACTTATATGATTATGAAAATTGAAGCCTAAACCAAAATTTAATAAGTTAGATGCACGTGTTCAATTATGGATAGGGGAACTACAATTTGAAAAAGATCCCTTGCACAATGTCAAAAGGGTTGTCCTTACCTGAGCTACCAAGGTAATGAATGACCTTATGTTCACTATGCTCAAGTAAGATTTAGAACCCTTCCTTCAAGCTAAGGTAATCCCTTTTCATATTTGTCTTTGTACCTTTGGTCTACCTAGTAGAACAACATGATAATGCCTAGGAAACAAGTGCAAGTTATTGTTGAAGAAAATGTCAGATGGAATTTGGGCTTGTGTTGTGCAAACACCCATATCTAATCAAACCTTTAAGAATGGTCTCACGTTGAAAGGAAGAAATTAGGTTTAAATCTTCTTGAAAATAAAATGAATGTTTTTTCACTTAAGGTTCCTTAACTCACTAGTAAGGTTGACATACTGCCCTACTCAAAGGGATGAGGGCCCATGCAATTGGAATCAATACTCCTTAGATTTGGTACCATATGTCATGATCTTCTACCTTACATGTGAATCTCAATTTTTTATTTTCTTCTACGTCATGTCCCTCTCTCTTGGTTTCCCCCTTGGTCTATTACAATGAGAATTAGATCTCGTTCATCCCTCCCATATCCCTACTCCTTCTCAAATTCCTCAATCTCCTCCCATTCTCTTCTTGCTTCATGGATCTCCCCTTCATCTCCATGCTCTGAATTGACCCCTCTTTCAACTCTCCCTAGTGCTCCAACTTCCCTATTGACCTGGTCAATCTATGCTACCCCCCCACAGCTTCCTTTCCCTTCTGCTTCTCTCCCAACCCCAAATCAAGCTCCCCATTTGTCCCTTCACCCTCCTCAAGTCCCTCTTCAACCCATATGGCTTCCCTCCACTCCTCTTTGTCCTCTGAGATCCCATCCCAACCCCTCATCTCTTCAACCCAACCCTCTTACTGCAACCCTTTTTTTAACCCATTGTCGTCTCTTGGCCCTATTGTTAACTTGGCTTTCCCAATCCCTCTTATCCTTTCTGACCCCATCTCAACACCTCTTCCCTCTCAAATCTGACAATTGAAAGCAATGGATAGGTTCAAATGTTGATGTTTCTCTAGGATTACATGGCACTTCAACAAATATAGGGTTGCAAGGTTATTAATTCTGTCACAACAATCTTGGGACAAAGTATAAACTCATAAGTGATTCAATGACAATTACACATGAAATGATATAATGGTACTGCAATAGGTTGCAGCTCTGTATAATCAATGAAAGAATGAATAATACAATTCAATATCATGCAAAATGCATGAATGCCAAGCCAATTCGAATGTTCTAGGAGGTCATTCGAATTGCATGGATGGGTGTATCTTAACTGAATGTCAACAACACTAGACACACTTAGTTAACCACTAATCTAGCCATATCTAATTCTCACACTAAGTCCTAACTGAATCAGAGTGCAATAGATGACTGAATCTAACTGAATGTAACTCAGACACATGTCACTGCATGCCAAACAGTAGGTGGTAGCGTATCACTAACTCCAATTAGCTCCGATGGAGTTAACTGAAGTGGTACCAGTTATCATAATTGGTTGGGGGTGCATTCATTCACTCCAGTTCATCTCAATCAGCCCAAAATAGACAATTGCATGATGGAGGCGCCTTTACAACTAAGCTTAACTGATTGTTAGGTGAAACAACAATCAGTTATCTATTAGGTGCACTTATGACACTCAGTTCACCCCAAAAATGCTCCCTGATTGAAGGAGGAAGCCCAGTTAGCCTCCCTGATTGAAGGAGGAAGACTAGTTAGTGTCCCTGATTGAAGGGGAAAGCTTAGTTGGCCTCCCTGATTGAAGGAAGGCGTGGGTGTGTTCATGCTGATGTCATGGTGTACTCATCTGATGTCAATTAAGTCAATTAAACTTAGGATAATGGGTAAATAGGCCAAAATTGACCAAATAAGTGTGTATGTTGGGTAAATGACTCCAACACCCACCTCTAAACTATACTCAGGTGGAGTAAAATAAAATGCATGAAATGTTAGGGCCCCAAAAACAAAGGCCATAGGTCACCCTATACAAAAATGTAACTCAAACAATGCTCAAAATAAATCTAAGTGAGGAAAGAGGGAAAACCTAGTGGGAAACCCCCCCCCTCAAGCTAAACACTGAAGAAGTAAATTGATCACCCTGATGAACTCACCCCCAACAGTGAATGGAGGTAAGTGGACTTTTTCTCTTGAAAGTTCTTGGTGAAGATATCTGCAATCTGCTCATCTGTAGGGAAGTATTGTAGAATAATGGTCATTTCATGCACCAACTCCTTGATGTAGTGCATGTGTATGTCAACATGTTTGGTCCTCTGCATAGTAACTGGATATGTGGAGATCTTAATAGAACTTTGATGGTCACAAAATATTATTGTGGACAAAGTACTACCAATCTCAAACTTTGAAAGAATGCCTTGCAACCAAACAACTTGGATGCAAGCATTCATTGCTCCCTTGTACTCAGCCTCTGTTGAAGACAATGCAATGGAAACCTGCTTTTTGCTAGAACAAAAAATGGGGCCACCACCAAACATAAAGATATACCCAGAAGTGGACTTCCGATCTATGGAATCCCTTGCCCAATCTGAATTTGTATATCCAACTAACTCTAGCTCCGAATCTGCATCATAGTGAATGCCGTAGGATCTTGTGCCCTGAATGTACTGAAGGATCCTCTTGGTTTCCTTCCAATGCAGGTTATGAGGTTGCTACATGTATCTTGATACAACATTCATAGCATAACATATATCGGGCTATGAATGTGTCAAGTAAAGCAAGCTACCAATCAGCTGGCGGTAGATAGTGCAATCCATGGGTACAATATTTTTTCCTTCTTCAAGGTTGATCCCCGAGAGGAAAGGGAATGGGGAAGCCTTACATTCAACCATGTTAAACTTAACTAATAGGTATGATATGTATTTAGAATGAGTTACCACTATCCCATTAAATTCTTGGGAGATTTCAAGCCCCATAAATTGCTTCAAGAGCCCCAAATCGCTCATCTCAAATGCATCATGAATAGCATTTTTTTATGAAAGAAATAGAAGCAAGTGTGCTTCTAGTAATAAAAATATCATCAAGATATAAAAAAAATGATAAGTAAATTATCATCATACTGCTGTAGATACACATTCAAATCAGATTTACACCTTTGGAAGTTTTGTGAAAGCAGAAAGGCATTCATCTTGGCATACCATGATCTTGGGACCTGTTTAACCCCATATAGTGATTTTTGCAATTTGCAAACCAAAGAAGGATATGAAGTGTAACCCTCGGGATGCTTCATATAAATCTCTTCATGTAGGTCTCCATGTAGAAAGACACTCTTGAAATCCATATAATGCACCTCCCAGTGCTTGGATGGCGCAATGGCCAAAACTAGGCGGATGGAGTCCATCTTTACCACCGGTTCAAAGGTATCATGATAGTCCGCACCTTGGACCTGAGAGAACCATTTTGCAACCAGACTTGCCTTATATTTTTAGGTTGTTCCATCAGAAACAAACTTTTTCCGAAGCACCCACTTTCATTGAACTAATTTCCTCCCAACTGGAAGAGAAACTAGCTCCCAAGTAGCATTTTTCCGAAGAGACTTAAACTCTTCGTCCATGGCAGCTTGCCATCTCGGATATTTTCGAGCATGGTAGTAGGACTTTGGATTTGACCCAATCATTAAATAATAGGTATCGGACAATAATTCATCATGACAAGAGAGAGAAATACCTGCTTTTTGAAAATCAGACCAGGTTCTTCTTGGATCAACAAGATTTCCAATGTTTTCCTCGGCAGAGGAGAGTGTCTTCTTGGCCCAAGTTGGGAGATGTGTTTGCACTTCAGAATTTGATTCTAAACTTGATATTTTTTGTTGACTGATATCAGACATCATATCAACAAAATCAGAGCCATCACTCCCAATTTCATCATCTAAATAATGAGCAGAACAAGAGGGAATTTCAGCAGAATTCTCCTTGACTTGTTCTACCTCTTGGAGAGGCTCTTCAAATTGGACACTTCTTTCGATGAAAATTTGTTTTGTTCTGATATTCAATAGCGTGAAACCTGTATATTCTTCTAGATATCCAATAAACAAACATTCAACACTTTGCGGTTGCAAAGCCTTCTGTAGCGTCCCCGACCCTCCGACTGGCGAAGAGGACGCTACGATATATCAAATCATCCGGGCATTTAGCCCCATAAACATGAACATACATACATATAATGCTGAAGCATGATACTTAAATACATAAAACATATTACGAAGCATTAATCATTCATATACATAGCGGAAGCAAAAGAACATGCATTCATATACAATTCATCATTCAACATGTACATCAACGTTCATCAATGGTAAATATAATTGCAGACACAAGTTAGGCAAGAATACTTATCTTATATAGAACTTGTCTCGCAACAAGCTACGTCACTGCAACTTTCCACCCAACCATAGGCCCGCGTGCTCTTTAATCTCTCAGCAACGTTGCCACCCCCGAGTCAGGCATGATTCCCCAAGGAATAAGGAACTAACTGACTTACACATAGCCAAGGATAACAACACCACAAGGGTACACAGTTCAGCCAAACCAACACAGTTGGGTTTATCAGGCGAACAACATATCAGCCAAGCCAACCAAGTTGGGTTTATCAGGCCATCCAGGAGTTGGGAAAGGCTAAATGCTAAGCCGATGAGCTCATCGAAGAGCTAAGGACACCTAAACCAGAACTAGCTTGGATTCTAGGACACCCACACACGCCCAACACAAGGAAATCAATCCTTTCTCTGCAACGTAGTCCCTCATACCCTGATATCCCTTCCCGTGCTATTCAGGGGTTGTGGAGAAGAAATCCAGCTCACTAACTGTGTCTGTGTGGCTCCCAAACCACCAGGTTTATCAAGCACATCAGGCCCTCATTCCCCACTCCAATGCAATTCGAGGACAAACCACTGCGTGCATGCTGTAAAACAACTATTATAGCTTTAACAGGGGAAGAAACAACTTCCTGGATCGTTCTTGGCCCTATCGTGGCCAAAACGACCCCACAACAACCTACAGCAGCCAAAACATGGGGGTAAACACAGTCCAACAATCGTGGCAAAAAAAACCCACGAACAACCATGCACTCACAACACAAAATCCCCACTGCAATCGTTGGAGAACTTACTCTGACAGAAAATGGAGAGGAACAGACTCCCAATCTGTGTGTGAGGAAATAAGATGCAACCAACAAAAATGTGGAAGAAAACACAACCACGATTCCATGATGGAGTAACAGAACATTACACAGTTTGCCAATGGTGGAAAAGACACAATCTCTATGCGTTAATAGGAGGATGGACACACCGCAAAATACTGTCCCCTGAGAAAGGAAGAACCAACTCGCAAGCCATCAATCCGTGGAATAGAGGAGAATGAACCAACCCCCACACAATGGATTGTAATCCCATTTAACTCCGCCTTGCATGAGGAAAACGAACAGTCGGCGGTGGGGAGAGTGGGCAGAACGGTCCGCAATCGCGTCGTGGAGAGAGTGCAGGCGTGGGCGTAGTGGTTTTCTTGCCAGCGTATCGGTCATCCCAGTGGAGTGTGCATGTGGGAAAGTCATGGCAGTCCTGCCACACTCCACTGCCAGCATTAACAGCTCCAACCACCAGCAGAACAATCAAGATTGTTGTTTGATGAGATAAGGGAAGGTGAGAAATTAAACAAGGTGACACATGGCTTTATCCCCCCCATGGCTCAAGGTTTAGCATTCCCCCTCCTTATCCTTAGGAATCATTCCCCTTCTCAATTTAATTGTAGAGAACATAGCTGGTTAGGTTATTTAGTTAAAAAAATGCATAGTTACATGATGCCACAATTTAATATGTATGCCGCATGTCCCGATATACCATTGGTGACAATTTATATCCGAAACATAACATAATCAAATCCATAGTGGGGCCTTTGCCTTTAGCTCTGCACCATGATTATTTACAATATATGTATCATGTATATTTAATGCAAATGGGGTCAAAACCGGGGTGTTACACCTTCCTCTTGTCATGCGGAATTCGGGCCCATGTAGTGGACCCAAACACCCTGAAATTTGACACATCTGGCTTATATCCAAAATAAGCTTCAAAATGTGTCTTGCCTTTCAAGGAGGAGTGAGGTTCTCTGTTCTGAATATATGCAGCAACATTCATGGCCTCAACCCACAAATTTTCAGCCAATCGTTTTGCTTCCAACATGCATGTGGTCATCTCCTTTAAAGAGCAGTTTTTCCTTTGCACTACACCATTTTGCTGAGGGGTGTAGAGAATGGAATGTTGGATCTTGATCCCATTGTCTGAAAATATTTGCATCAATTCCTTACTAATATATTCCCCTCCATTACCAGATCTTAGAGATTTAATCTTTCTTCCAGAGGCATTCTCAACCAGTGCTTTTAAATCAACAAATTTCTCCAAAACTTCAGATTTTTTCTTGATGAAGAAAACCCAAGTGTATCTAGAAAAATCATCTATGAAGGTGAGTACATACTGAGATCCATTCATGGATGTGGTGGGCCTCGTTCCACTGATATTAGAATGAATCAACCCCAATATACTTGATGCACGACTTGCCTTTCCCCGATCAAACTTGTGCTCAAGGTGTTTTCCAACAATACAACCTTTGCAAACTCCGGTGGTAGCTTTGATGACTGGGAGGCCTTCAAACATGAAATTTTTCTGATTTTTTTGCAAGTAATTGAAATTTAAATGACTGAATTCTCTCATGCCAAAGTCTACTGACCTCGTTTCCATGAGTCAGAAGAGTAGTGGGATTTGCATCCGCCAGAAAATGGGAAAACACATAGGCTTTTGCATGATGGTTTGCAAGGCCTTTTGCAACAAGTTTACCAGATGTAATCTCAATGATTTCTACATCATTGGGGTTGAAGGTTACTCTCTTGGGAACTCCGGTATGAGTCATTTGATATAAACTTAGGAGGTTGGAGGCCAAGGAGGGTACATACAGAACATTGAAAAAACTGTACCTTGTCCCTTCGAAATAATGGTAGAATCATCTCCCATGTGGATGGGAATTCTCTTGTTGGTGTCTAGAGAAAAGAAGGAATCTCTACTTTCAATCATGTGATTCGAAGCTCCAGAGTCTATGAGCAGAGCTTTGGGCTTCGAGGTGCTTGCCATGAGAGCATGTCCTCTTTCTTGCTGGGTATCCCGATCTTGTTGATATCTCTTCCAAACACACTTCAGAAGATTGATATTGTTTCTCTTGAGGAGAGAAGACACCTCATTAAGATTCTTCCTCATGTAGGAATGTTCAGGGTGGAATCCCTTCTTGCAATATGAACACTTGAATTTCACTTTCCCATGGTTTCCTTTGCTCTTGTGTTTCTTCGAGCCCGAAGACTCTTCTTGCAGCTGGATCTTTTCTTTAGGCTTTGGAGCTTCGAATTTACTATTTTGATTCTTCTTCCCTTTCCCCTTCGGATCCTTGGGCCCCGAAGCAAATAAGGATTGATCTTTTGAGGATCGAATGATCCCCATCTGAACAAGCTTGTCATGCCCGTTTGTTAGGGACTCAATGAAGGCATTGAGAGAAGGCATCTTCCATCCAGGGGTTTTGAGCTTCCCAGAATGGAAAGTGGAACAAATATAGAGTAGTCAGCACCATGTTTTGAGAGAATGGCGAGGGTGAGCTGATCATCCTCCTTATTCACCTCACACTGCTTCAACTGTAGGACTAGATACTTGAATTTTGTGAAGAATTCATTGAGAGTCTCGAAATTGCTAGGTTGAAGAGAAATCAACTCATTCTTGAGCTGATAAATCCTCAAATAATCGTGTTTTTCATATAGGGAGGCAAGTTGGTCCCAAATTTCTTTTGGAGTCTTTAATCACGAGAGATGGAATAGAAGGTCCTTAGAGATAGAGAGACACATAAACCCAAAAGCTTCATCCATTTTGTTAAAGAATCTAACCTTGTACACAACATGGTTAGGCTCTTCCTCTGTGTCCACAGTGAATCTGTAGAGTCATTTAACATGTAGTTGGATCTCCATATCTCCCTTCCATTGGTGATAATTGAAAAAAGTTAGGAGTTCTATGGAAGAAGCCATATTGCTATTGGAGCGAATGCAATGAACCTGTAAAAAATCACTAAAAAATCCTGCAATCAACACAAAAAAGTCACCGTAAGGTCGAACAACCTGCACATTTTAGGGTTTCATCACACCAAACATAATTGATCAAGCAAGCTTGATCAACAATTCCTTAACTTGGAGTATTAAGTGGTAAACCTTCTGCTTCTGGTGCAGTGATGGAATTTGAGATTTTGCTCATTTTTTAATGCAAGATCCGTAAAAAATAATGTTTTTGAAGAATAGAGCTTCGTCCCGTCGTGGCTATGATACCATATTAATTCTGTCACAACAATCTTGGAAGAAAGTATAAACTCACAAGTGATTCAATGGCAAATTACACATGAAATGATGTAACGACACTACAATAGGATGTTGCAGCTCTGTATAATCAATGAAAGAATGAATAATACAATTCACTGTCATGCAGAATGCATGAATGCCAAGCTAATTCGAATTCTCTAGGAGGTCATTCAAATTGCATGGATGGGTGTAGCTTAACTGAATGTCAGCGACACTAGACACACTTAGTTAACCACTAATCTATCCATAACTGAATCTCACACTAAGTCCTAACTGAATCAGAGTGCAATAGACGATTGTGTCTAACTGAATGTAACTCAAACACATGTCACTGCATGCCAAACAGTAGATGGTAGCGCATCACTAACTCCAATTAGGTCCGATGGAGTTAACTGAAGTGGTACTAGTCATTAGAAGTGGTTGGGGGTGCATTCATTCACTCCAGTTCACCCCAATCAGCCCAAAATATACAATTGCATGATGTAGGCACCTTTACAACTCAGCTTAACTGATTGTTAGGTGAAACAACAATCAGTTAGCTATTAGGTGCACTTATGACACTCAGTTCACCCCAGAATTGCTCCTTGATTGAAGGAGGAAGCCCAGCTAGCCTCCCTGATTGAAGGAGGAAGCCTAGTTAGCCTCCTTGATTGAAGGAAGGTGTGGGTGTGCTCATGCTGATGTCAATTAAGTCAATTAAACTTAGGATAGCTGGTGAATAGGACAAAATTGACCAAATAAGTGTGTATGTTGGGTAAATGATTCCAACAAAGGTTGTAAGGACATTGATTACGATGCTACTATCACTTTAATTTAACTAAATTCTCCATGAAACATCTACACTTGGGTAGTGTAATGTAAAGCACTTCTGACAAGTGGAGAAAATTTAGTTATAAAACAAGAAGTTGCACTCAACAATCAAAGACCTCCCAAGAAATATAGTTAAAGTGGAATTAAAAAATATTAGCCTAAAACATTAGGTCATGGAAATGAATAATCAACAAAACCTATCTCTTCAATTCCATACATCATTTCAATTCAAATTTCTAATCTAAAAAACATTTGGGACAAATGTGAACCTAACAAGTATTAATGCTCTAGCAAGAGACTAAATTTGAATTTGCAGGTTTAGGTTATTAAACACAAGAAGCATGTTCCCCACTCATTGAGGTTGAAGTGTTTGTCCAAGTCAAAATTAATGTTGAATGCCATAGGTTGACCAAGGCATTGAACCTAAGAGTGTTAGGGATTCCCCCTCATTATCTTTGTATTCCTTTGGATGGAGACCTTATCCCTTCATCACACCCTTGATTTGAAGGATCTTGGCCTCAATAATTTTTTTACTAGAGCCAACTCATCTCATTTCCTTCATTTTAGGTCTCTAGGGGAGAATTTTAGTCCCCTTAATGTAAGAAATTCATTTTTCCCTACCATGGGATTTTCTTAGAGGTTGATTGTAGGAGATCCTACTTGGATGAGTTCAAGTTAACTATGGAGCAAGTCATGTAAACCAATAAGGAGATAAAATAATTCACTATTTGCAATCTCCCAGTAATGATTTAAAACTCATGCCTCATATTCTCACCCAAACAAATGACGTCGTTATTGTAGTGGGGGTAGTCATCCTCTCTCCATTTCCTATGGAACAATAATGGTGCGTTTTGTTCTTCTTTGGGAATAGTCTACGATGTGTTTGTGTCTTGAGACCTCATTTTTCTCACTAAGATCCATGTGAGTTTCAAACTAGAGTTTCCACCTGTCACAAGTTTATCATCAAGATTCAATGTGCAAACATAGAACTCATCATTTCAATGACATTAGTGGATTCAATCGGGTAGCATTTCTTCTTTGTGAATCCATTTAGGATAGAGTTTCATTGCTCACTTTCAATGAGTATGTCAGATTCATGTGGATTTGAGTTTGAGGATATGACCCTCTTTTTAAGGATATTTCCCTTGCAATTTATTACTTCCTTCTAGCTTCCTCAAAATTCATAATTTAAAATGAGTCAAATGAGGAACCCTTCCTTGAGATGTACTTGGACATTTTTCAATATTCCACTTTAGGTGATGTTATCCCCCCAAGAAATTTCAACACTCACATGGAATCTCTACAAATAATGACTCATGACAGTGTCAAGGATTCCCTTTATATTCAGGTGATTGACTTGGTTTTAATGGTCTCCATAAGGTTTCAAATGATGTTTTGAGGCCCCTTAGGATATATGGAAGACACCTTATCTATCTTGGAAAATATGATGACCTAATTCTGCTTAATGGTCTTCCATATTTGTTTGTCTCACATAGATTTACATAATTTCCCCATGGTGCAAGTGCCAATTTAGTTGACTAAGTTATGGGAAATTGAGAGTTTCTCCCTTACATCCAACACCTTATAGTATCCACCACCACCCCCTTGTTGACCATGTAGCCATTACATTCTCCTTGAGTGGCCCCATCTGTAACGTACCCAAACCCAAACACATCATTGGGTTCCAAATATTTCTGCTATTCTAACAAGGAGGGTTGATTATAAGTTTAAGCATGGTGGAATATTGTTCTTCTAAGGTTTTAGCTAAAATTTCAACAAACCAAACTAATTAAAACAATTAGACCCCTACAAGGAAGACGATCCTTCCAATTAGACAATCCCACATCATTACATGTAATGCAATGTAATGACACATGAAAATATTTAGACCACAACCTCTTTACATGTTTACTAAATGCCATCACACCTATGGGATGTCGCACGTAGAGATTTAACCAGTGATTAAATCAGATTTACATACATTCATAAAGACTCCACTTACAATAGTATACAAATCAATATTCCAACATTCCAAGGAGGCAGAATTACAACAAATAAATATACCAAATTTATAATACTAAATCTCAATTATCAAATCCCCATCATATCTGATTCAAAACAACCATATACGACCATATGGGTTATCCAAATTTCATACCCTCTAATGATCATAAATACATAATCAATCAAGCTTCTAGTACCATAAGTAGATCAACATCATTACAGTTCATTATAGAAAATTTATAACACTACTGTAAATCAAAATTTACCACTTTAATAACAATCATTAATCCCATAGAATATTTGATCTGGAACAACCATACACGGCCATATGGATTGTACAAAATTAGATCCAAACAACTACCAAAAATCATACAATCTATCATCTAACAACTAGATTAACATATTCACATACCTACTCCGTGAGTTGCCAATTTAACAACATTAAGCTTAGCCATTAAACATGGACATATAAATTATTATGCAACACAATATAACCAACTAGATATATCATCCTCCATGGTGCATGTGCATCAATAACATAGTAAATAATAGGCCAAGAATACTTATCTTCTATATATGGTGCAACTAGCATCAATAGGTCAATGTTTCTCCTAGCCTTATACATTGTCAATCCAATACTACTTAAGTAGGCCCTTGAGTTGAGGTCATGGATCCACACGCTAACGAACTCTCTCTTCCAATTTGATCTCTAAGGATAATACTCAGTCCCACAACCAGAGAGTTACAACTAGGATTTCTTCCACATAAATTTCCCCTCTCCACCTACTTACTCCACCCTAGTACCAGCTGAAATAATAATCCCTTTACTTTCTAGGTCCCTTAGGACATCACCATTCACCCATTAGGATTTATGTGCAGGTCCAAGACAGAGATAAGTGATGAATGCAGAGGAACTATACAAAAACCAAGATTAGCTCAAATATCAGTTTTGAGAAGGCACAACTTAATCCCTCACCACCTACTTACTCCTCCACTTCGCTAATTGGTGTAATGCTAATCCCTTCACCTCCGAGGTCCCTCAGGACATCGTCATTCACCATTAGTATTTAGGTGCAAGTTTGGGATAGAGACAAGTGATGGACATAGAGGAACTATACCAGAGCTGCTCAGACTTCAAACATGGCACAATATCGTTGTTCTCCAAGCACACAGTTCACACACATAGAAGAGCATACATGGGTCCCCAAGCTCCCAAGATCACAACTCTCAGGAAGAATGGCATGAGCATTTCATCTCCCCTTAATGAATGAAGGAATGCATAAATATAATAGAATCAATTCGAATTCCCTCTTCTTAGGTATTGAGATTGAAGGGAGATTAGTCTCTCATCTATATCACCAAACTCCCCTCATAGGATCTCCATTCACTTGCAAGACAAATCGATGCAATTTCATGCATAATACCCTAGATTTCCTCCTTTGGAATTCACATTCTAGTTAGAGAAACCCTCTACTCTTGCCAACAAACTCGAAAATGCAAGAAAGAATGACCTCCAAACAAATTCAAATCCATTTAGATCAATTTGAATTTCCTCTAAGAGATTGACGATAGACCACTAAGAAGAAACTCCAAATCATTAAGGCTTCTCAAAACCCATTGAATGATCCATTCAAGTTCTCCATAAAGTAACTTGTATCAATGAGACATAATCTAAACCACTGACAAAACTCCCAATCATTGGGTAATTTTATTTTGTCAAATTGACTTTAACCCACCATAATTGACTCTAAATTACCCTTAAATTAATCCCCATGCATCAACGTAACTCAAATTTCCCTAAATTCACTCCTTTGCAGTTAGGATAATTTGAATTGACCCAAAAATGATCAAATTAACTAAGGATGACTTGAATTACTCTCATTAACTGAAGACTACTAACTTTAGACACTAATTAACTGACGGCAACTCCAATAAACCAAACTCACTCTAATTAATTGCTTGTTACTCCAATTCACTAGATTTACTAGGGTGCATGGTGCATGGTTGCATGGTTTCATGGATGCTTGGATACATGCAAATCACCAGTTAAGTATAATAGGATCTCCATAATAAAATAAAATCAAAATTAGGAAATATAGATTACTGTTAGGAAGGCCAACAACTCATAGCCCCCCCAACCCCCTCGCATGTGGAATCCAAGATCCCCTAAACATGTCTGTTGCGCATGTTGAGCTATTATTTAATTCTAGGTAAGTAATAATAAAATAATAATAATAATTCCCATATCCCATAGTCCAGGAACGTAGTGCTACCATAATAATAAAATAACAACATTACATATGTTTGGGGTTTACCATCGGTGTATTACACCATCCACCCTCCTCCTCTCCATATGCATCCCATCCTGACACACATCATGCTACTATACATCATTTAGGGGGTTTGTTTATGGAAATACTTCCCAATAATTAGGGTCAGGTTATAAATAGAGAAAGGTAAGAGAACAAATCTAGATTCCAATTCCAATTAAGTACTCATAGATAACTAAAAATGAGAAGAGAGGAATACCTTAGGACAATTGGTTGGCCTCCTTGTTGTAACATGTGATACAATGAAAAAAATTATCCAATTCACTACAAATATGCACACAACCAAAGAACCATCCTCATGTTGAAAAATGTAGCCTAGATAGGAACTTCCACACATGTTCAATGTGAGATTTTTGGATGTGGTTCAATTTAATTATATTTTGTAATTCACTTTATAAATAAATTAAAAGTCTTATATTTAGTTGATTGATTCTATTAAAATGTAATTATACCTTAGTGATATCAAGTGTACATCTTACTGAGATTTTAGGGTTTCATATCAAGTATAAAAGCATGTCAAAATAGGGTGTTTAGACACAATATTGTCTAATAGGGACAATGATTAGAAGGGTGAAAGAAGAGTGCATCAACCAAGAGGAAGGTATCGTACAACATTAGTGTATATTACATCCATATAAGAATTATGTACAATTATATGGACCATACACCAGGTTTGTAAAGTTGAACGAATGGGTTCGTACAATCATAGAGATCAGTACATCCAGTATGTACAATCGTACATACATGTATTTGGTCATACACTAGCAACAAATGGTTTCCTCATTTTTTGTGTGTAGGTCGTACCTCTCTTCAATAGGTTGTACACCTCGGGTTGGGGTGATTTTTGTATACTGTGTAATTGCTTCTTTTAAGAATGTAATACCCCATTTTTGACCTTATAATATAATTTTTAAATATTGGTATAAAAGGCTAGAAGCTAGGAACAAATGGTATAGGGTGACCAAGCTATTGTAAATATGTACATTTTCAATATCAATATAAACTATTTGATGGCTGTAGAGGAAGAAGGAAGAAGAAGAGATGGGGGGATATGATTGAACAAGTGGCAAAGTGATAATGGGATAAGGGAAATGACCCTAGTGGGATTTATCTTATACCCTTAGGCTTCTATATATTTAATGCAAAGTTCCTAAACCATGATTGACAGTCATGTTTTAATTAAAGAATTATTTAATTATGTTCAACGAGGATTAAGAGGGGAAAAGTGGTTCCATGTGGAGTAGCCACATGGAAATCTAAAGCATGCATATAAAAATGGATAATTTAGATTGTGAGGGGTTTGTTTCTTCGAGAATTGGAATAATTCAATCCTCCTAATCCTTGTCATCACTTTGGACTACCAAAGTTGGGTACCTGTGACAAAGGACCATAGATGCCATTGGTGAATTTGAGCTTCCATGCCATTGAACCTTGTAGACTCGTACATGAGAGGAACATGTCCTACAACTTGTGCCCCGTAGTCTTGATTCGAAGAATTCCTATCCAGCTTGTGCTAGAGTGTTAGAAGGGAACTAAAGGCTACCCGAGTGACTATTAGTTCAAGGAAGGGGGCTTGTTCCTCGCGTTGTGCAGATTGATGGGGAAGGAGAATTGTGGATTGAGACAGTTGTGGGGGGGAGTTTCTGTAGTATGTTGCGTGATAATTTTAGATGCGTGGATATTTGGGGAGAGTGTTTTATTTTTGGATTGATAGCCTCAAATATTGTCAAAGAAAGATAGGGCTTGATAATTCCTATGGCTAGGAGGAACGTCCTTCACCTGCAACGAACAATTTATTTAAAAGATAAGTCTCTAATTGTGTATGAATGCCATGGTTAATTTTATTTTTACATGCAATTCAATTTATTGTTTATGATTGTGTATGTGAATGGACTACTTGGTATGCTATATCAAATGGTTTCATGTTAGAAATTGCCTGAACTTATTAATAATTACATATGATAATGTGTGTGACTTATGTGTTAATTCCACTGTTAAATTGAATGGTTTTTATGAAAAATGAGTTTGGGAATAAGTGGTGAATTTGGATACGTAATTTGAGTACCCTATGGTATCAATCGTTAAAAAAAAAGAGTGGGTATATTACAGAGTGGTATTCGAGCTAAGGTTTTCATCACTGGGACTACATGGGATAAAATTTGGATTTATAGGAAAAATCAAAGGTTGCACATGAAATGTTTGAGGAAATGTGTGTGAGGAAAAAGCATTGTGGAATCCTCCAATGGTTAAATTCGGGGATTCATTGAATAATGGAAGATTTATTCAAATATATTGGACTATATTGGAGGGCATATGGTTAAAAAATTAGAGTTCAGAATTGGTTTGTGTAATTTTACGAAAAAATTACAGTTTGCATGTTAACTATTTGATGAAATGTCCCTATGAAATTTATTGTTTAAATTACCTAGATGTTATTATAAAATTCAGTATGGGAGCTGGTAATATAGAAAAATATGTAATGGAAGAGTTCAATCCTGAGAAAAGTTTGGTAGAAAACCAATACCATGGAATTATAGTTTTTGTTAATCGATGATTATGGTAAATGTTAGACAATTTCTAGTCAAAGGAAAATCCATGTGTAATTTCCTATTAGTTGAAGAGTCAAAATTTGTATAGATACTTGTTGGAGAAAGCATGCCAAGTGTAACTTTAGTTTTTTCCACATGGTTATACAAGTTGAATTTAAGTGTTTATAAGCAATTCAAAATTTTTGAATTTCCATAGAATTTGATGTGGCCACCACAATAACCATGTGGATAGAGCCACGTGTAACAAGGTGACGTGGACCAACTACATGTAATAGGGTGACATGGAATAGCCATGTGGAAATAAATGGACATGTATGACATGGACCAGACACATGTAATAGGGAGATGTGGAATAGCCACGTGGAAATCAATGGATAGGTATGACGTCGACCAACCATGTGTAACACGATGATGTGGAATAGCTACGTGGAAATAAATGGACACGTGGGAACATTGGAAGGGGTCCTATTGTGAATGAACTATATTGATTGAGCAAAATTCACCCGATATTAGATCAAAATGACCATGGGTTAATAAGAAGGAACACTCTCGAAACTGAAACCATTAGAGGTGAGTGCTTTTCCTTGTAGTGTTTTTGGGGGCTCAAACGCGGTTTTCAAAACCATCATCAGGCATCCCCAAAACTACTCTACTACCTCTCTGAACCATGTTTCTAGAAAGTGTGCTAATAGGGTGACAATGGGCTCAATAAGGATATATAAGTGCCACGAGGACCAACTAAGATCTAATACATGTCCACGGGAACACTATGATATCATCTGGATTTTTCAAAAAAATTGTCCCTAACTAAATTTTGACACATGGAACCTAATTTCATAATATATATATATATATAGTTTTAAATTTTTGAGGGATTTGGGAAAGTATTGTCCCGAAGAGAACACTTGTCGTTGTTCTAAGAAGTCGAATTTCAGGTGTCAAAGATTAAAAAATTGTGTTGATCTTATGTGCTAGATTGTGTGAAATCGAAATATGTGCGTGTGTGTGTGGAATCCTCCTTGAACCCCATTATTTTTTTATTATAAATCTACAAAGTTAGTTTCTAAGTTTAAATGTGGTTACAGGAACAATATAAAATTCGATGGAATTGTAGATTATAAATAGTTGTAATTTTTAGCTTTAATATTAGACTTGGAAATGGACATAGTCATTGGAAAACTTATTCAAAGAAGAATAGAGTTGGTATGCCATTCTTTAAAAAATATATCTATGATTGTTTCAGGAAGTTGACAAAACATAGCCTCGTGGCTTGATTGAATAATGCAATCGTCAATGTGTATAATTTCAAAAGTACCCCAGACTTTGGGAAAACATGTTATCATGGTATGGGAGTGTTCCATAGGTAAAATTAACTAAACATTATAATATGAACATCATAAGGGTACTTTCACAGTGGTGTGGGGGCACAATACATTGAGCTAAGTATGATTTAGTTGCTTCAATTAAATAGAAATGTGGATGATTGCCAAAGCTTCTTAAGCCTAAGAAAATAGTTATATATTTGTATAGAAGCATGTCATATGTAAAATTTAATTTGGATGACTATGGATACATCCATGATTATACCTACATAGTTATGTGAAATTTCAATTGAAGAAGCAATGCATGATAAAAGTATTTTCCAACAAGCAAGTCAAAGGACTAGTCCAAGGAGGATTGAGTATTGGGTACTATGATGGTACTATTGATTTGCATGGATAATCAGTGGTGCAAGTGGGGCATCATTGATAGATAACCATGAGGAACTAAGAAGTGTTTATGGTACCTTAGCTAAAGTGCAGGGCCATGCATTTATCATATTCAGAATCTGCAAAAAGGCAGTGCAAGAAGAGACATAAGAGATCTTATTTGTTGAAGCTGAATTGAGATGAATCACAACATCTTAGTGTGTTTGAAATGCTACAAATGAGGCATAAATAATATTTAAAAGGATTGTATATCTTGTGTAAATGATGGAACATTTAGGGAAGGATGTTGTCTTATTTGAATAAGTAAGTAAATTGTAATTGTCATCAATAAGTGATGGATTATAAAGTGGTTAAGGATGTTATTACATTGTCAAAGAACACATATATGCGTTGATTATAACCATATTACACAATCTAAATTGAAGAGAAGAGATGTGGATCTCTTGGTTGTTGTAGTTGTTATTTGGTACAATAACATAAGGGATAAAAAAGGTATGAGAAATAATAGCTTGCATAAAATTACATTTATATGCATGAATGAAGGGTGTAAAGCATAAACCCTTGGGATAGATAAAGACAACTATGTAATAAAGGTTTTGAATTGTTAGATTTTTATCAATTTAGACAGTATAATCTTAGTATCTTATCTGAGAAAATAACATGCACAACAATCAATCACAAGAGACAATAGACACAAAGATTTGCCTCAGGGAATCCATAAAGGAGAAAACCCCGCAACTTCCTCAGAGATAGAATAAGCACCAATAGCAGCAGTAAAACCCAAATACAGTAATATGATCTCCAATAACTGTTCTATCTCTTATCCCAGCTCCTTCTCTCTCACTCAAGCGCTACAACTGAGTGTGAGTGTCTGTGTGATAAATAGAGAGGCTCACTCTCTATTTATACTAATTCTCGACTTGACAATAACTTACCAAGGCTGACTTCTTTAGGAGATTCTAATAACCCTAGTGCCTGGAAACTGCGGGGACTTTAACCCTTGGACAATAAGGAGGGTTACCCTTTATGAGTTTACATGACTTGTTTACATTATTGATTCTCTCGATAAGAAAATTGGGGTATGACATGACTCAATTACATTACATATACTTCCCGATAGGAACATTGGAGTACAATACATAAAATATACAAGTGAATACATTTCAAAGTTACAAATACATCAACACTCCCTCTTAACTAGGAATGTATTCTCTTGACACAATTCATCAGCACAAGTCTTCTTCTCTGGATCAAATCTGTATCATCATCAATGCTGGATCATCACTAGATCATCATCAAAGTTGGATCATCATTGGATCATCATCAAATATGGATCATTACTGGATCATCACTAGATCATCATCATCACTGCTTCTTCTATCTCGATCAATTGGTGCTATCTCTCAATTCTACTTGTCATAGGAATTTCTATAGAGCCATCCCTTTTTCATGCTGGATGTAGGAATAGCCTCCAAGCAGGTCTTCTTCAGCGCTTATATCTGACCCTAGTTAGAAAGGCCCGCCCAACACTTACATATGACATTGGAGGAACACATCCACCACCATGTCAGAAAGGCATGCCCAACACTCATATCTGGCCTAGTCAGAAATGCCCAACACTCACAACTGACCATGGGAGGCCCAACCTGCCACCATGTCAGAAAGTCTCATCCAACACTTACATCTGACCCAGTCATAAAGGGCCAACACTCACATCTGACCATGGGAGGCCCATCCTGCCACCATTTCAGAAAGGCTCAGCACTTATTGCTGATGTATTTGTAACTTTAGAATGTATTCATCTATGTATCCTATGTATTGTAACCCGATGTTTATTTTGGGACGTATCTATAATGTAATTGAGTCATGTTGTCATGCCCCGATGTTCCGATCAGGAGGATCTATAATGTAAAGAAGTCATGTCAAGTCATAGTGGGTAACCCTCCGATTGTCTAAGGGTTAAAGTCCTCGCAGTTCCGGGGCACTAGGGTTATTAGACTCTCCTAGTAGAGGTCGCCCCTAGTAGGGTTTTAGTCATGCCGGGATTAGTATAAATAGAGAGCTGGAGTCTCTATTTGATACACAACTCATACACACTCAAGTGTAGTGCATAATTGAGGAAGGAGAAGACATTGGGGCTAGACAAGAAGAAGATTACTACTGTCGAGAGTGCATCTTACTGTTTTGGGGTTTTACCTTTTGTGCTGATTCTATCTTTGAGGAAGTTACAGGGTTTTCTCCTTTATGGTTTCCCCGAGGAAAAACACTGTGTTCATTGTCTCTTGTGTTTGATTGTTGTACTTGTTATTCTCTCAGTAAAAGATCCAAATAATGCTAGCTTAATGTTGAAAAACTAACATGGTATCAGAGCTAACCTGAGAAGAAGACACTGTGCAGTTGCGGGAACTAGGGATTCCTAGTTTGTGGATTTTCCTCCACAGATATTCAGCAAAAGTAAGGTGGAATAACTCTCCTCCTTAGGGCACATATTTCTGTCGAAGCAGAATCCAATTCTGAGGTTTTTCAGTTTTGGACCTGTCACTACTGTCGAAAATTAGGGATTTTTACAGAAGAGGAATTTTCAGTGAGCCTAGGCCTGGATTGATCTCCTCCCCAAAATCGAAGTTAGGGACAAATTTCAAGGCATTTGGGTGGACAGAACTCCGGAAAATCAAAACCCTAATTTGCTTCTGAATGAGCTCTACAGGATTTCAACTCAAGTTTCAAATCCGACATCTTGACCTGGTAAGATCTAAGATATTTTTCATTTCCATTTGAGATTCTCAGTTTAAGATGTCTCACCATACCAAGCTTGATGAAAATCTTGAGGGAGCTGACAACTTCCGAGCCTGGAAGTATAGGATCTCCTTGGTCTTGGAAGAGAATGAGTTAGACTCCTACATCCATGAGGAGGTTCTAGTTCTAGAGGGAGATGAGGCTAAGGCCTTACATAAGAAGAAGATGGATATGGAAAAGAGGATCATTGTTGATTCTATCAAGGATCACATTATCCCACAGGTGTCCTCTCTCAAGACACCTAAATCTATGTTTGATGCCCTAACCAAATTGTTTGAAGGGAAGAACATAAATCGGAAGATGAATATGAGGAATCAACTAAAGAATGTGAAGATTCAAAATGCAGAAACAATCCAGTATTACTTCACAAGAGTTTCTCAAATCAAATAAAAACTAGGAGCAGTTGATGAAGAAGTGGAAAATGCAGAGATTATGATGACTACCTTGAATGGCCTTCCTAGGTCATGGGATTCTTTCATCCAAGGAATCTGTGCTAGAAAGAAGTTAGTCAAGTTCAGTAGACTATGGGAAGAGNTGAGAAGAAAAGATGGGAAGTGAAGATCAAGCTCTCACGGTACACTCCAAGTCTCACTCCAAGTAAAAAAAGAAGAAGATCTCAACACTTCAAAGGTAAGCACTTTCACAAAGATAACACTAGAAGAGATTTATCTAGGATCATATGTTATACATGTGATAAAGCAGGACATTATGCAAGGAACTGTCCTAAGAAACCAAATCCAACAAAGAAGAGAAACAAAAGAAGACATCATGCTCATGCTGCAGAGCATGATGAACCATCCAAGAAAAGATCCATATATGAAAGTGAATATTCTTCAAGCGAGGATGAATATGTTTTGATCTCCACTCTCATAGGTAACATTACTCATGGAAGTGATGATTGTCTCATCGATAGTGGGGCTTCCAAACATATGACAGGATTCAAGGAATCCTTTGTGAGATTGTTAGAACACGAATCACCTCACAAGGTGAAGCTAGGAGATGACTACCAATATCCAATAAAATGTAGTGGGGAATCTTCCTATAAGCTAGACTCTGGAAAATCCCTAACAATGAAAGAAGTATTGTTTGTGCCAAGACTCAAGAATAACCTCCTTTCCATATCAACATTAGATGCAAAAGGAATGCGGGTTGCATTCATAGATGGTCAAATCATCATGTGGCCAAAAGGAAAGACTATCGATGATGTGGTAGTGATTGGAGAATAAGAAGGAGGATTGTGCAAATTGAAGGGCCATCCAAAACAAGCCTTGGTCCATGACATAGTAGAGCCAAGTGAACTTTGGCATAGAAGGCTTGCACATGTGCATTACAGAGCACTACTTATTGCAAGCAAAGCTGTCGAAGGTCTTCTGGAAATCCAAGAAAAACATGATGGGGTCTGCAAAGGATGTGCAGAAGGAAAGAATACAAAGAAGAAATTTCCAAGTAGTGAAATCAAAACAAAAGGAATCTTGGAAATCATCCACTCCGATGTATGCGGTCCTATGTCATCAAACTCACTAAGTGGGTATGCATATTATGTTTCTTTTATTGATGATTTTTCTAGGAAGACATGGGTTTACTTCATGAAGAACAAAGACGAAGTATTCAGCAAATTCAAGGAATTCAAAGGCTTGATCGAGAACCATACTGAAAAGGAGATAAAGACCATTCGATTAGATAATGGCATAGAATTCACTTCAAATGAATTCAAAGAGCTATGCAAAGAATCAGGGATTAAGAGGGAGTTGTCCACTCCTTATAATCCACAACAGAATGGGATTGCGGAACGGAAGAATAGAACTATCATGGAAGCTGCAAAAGCAATGCTTCATGATCAAGACCTTCCTATGCATCTTTGGGTGGAAGCTGCCAGAACAACGGTGTATGTACAGAACCATACTCCACATAGAGTACTCGAGAACAAGACTCCTGAGGAAGTCTTCTCCGGAAAGAAACCAGAAGTCAGCCATCTCAGAATATTTGGCTGTACTGTGTACATACACATTCCAAAAGAGAAAAGAACAAAATTAGATCCTTCAGGAAAGAAGGGTATATTTGTGGGATACTCTGAGAGCTCGAAGGATTACAGAATATATTTCCCAGGATACAAGAAGATTGACATTAGTAGGGATGTGACATTTGATGAAGACACAACTTACAACAAATCCAGAAAGAGACCTACTGAAGAACCTGAAGAAGCAGAAGCACCCAAAATTCATGATACAACCATGAATTAAGAAGCTCAAGAAGAAGATCGAGAATTTGAAGAACCACAAAGACCTGTAGATCCACCTCTGGAGAAGAATCCTCATAAGAGGAAACCTGCTTGGGTACGAGAACTTATCCAAGGTGTGGAAAGATATGGGGCTCCAGAAGAAAATCACAGAGAAAGAAAGAGGACCAGATCCTGTTCCGGGTATGTAGCCTTACTATGTGATTTCATTGATAAAGAACCTTCCAGTTATGAAGAAGTGGCAGAACGGAAAGAATGGAAGGATGCTATGATCAAAGAGTATCAGTCGATCATGAAGAATGATGTTTGGGATATTGTCCCAAGACCAAAAGGGAAGTCAGTTGTAACTTCCAAATGGATCTACAAGATCAAGCATGCTGGAGACGGTAGCATTGAAAAATATAAGGAAAGTTTTGTGGTTCGGGGTTTCTCTCAGAAAGAAGGAATAGATTATGAAGAAACCTTTGCACCTCAAGCCAGATACACTTTCATCAGATCAGTACTTGCTCTGGCTGTAGTGATGAAATGGAAGATACACCAGATGGATGTCAAGACTGCTTTCTTGAATGGTGTAGTGGAAGAGGAAGTGTATGTAGAACAACCACTCAGTTTTGAGACACATGACAGGGAGTCTCATGTGTGCAGATTGAAGAAAGCCCTGTATGGTTTGAAATAGGCACCCAGGACATGGTACGGTAGAATTGATAGCTTTCTATCTAGTTTGGGATTTACCAAGAGTAAAGTAGATTCCAACCTTTACTACAAGGTTGAATATGGAAACCTAGTGATGCTCCTACTATATGTAGATGATCTATTTGTGACAGGTAGGGATGGGTTGATTGCTGATACGAAGAGAAATATTGCTCCTGAGTTTGAAATGAAGGACTTGGGTATGATGCATTACTTTCTAGGAATGGAGGTGTGGAAGAGTGCAGATGGAATATTCCTTGGACAAGGGAAGTATGCAGTAGAAATTATGAAAAGGTTTGGGATGATGGACTACAAATTCATGGCCACACCTATGGCATCAAACCTGAAGCTATTGAGTGATGCTTCAATAGATTCGGTTGATGCTACGATGTATCGTCAGATGATTGGGTCCTTGATGAACCTGATGAACATGAGACCAGAAATTTGCTTTGTTGTGAACACCTTGAGCTAGTTCTTGACAGATCTGAGAAATGTTCACTTGATTGCTGCGGAGCATATTCTGAGGTACCTGAGGGGTACAGTTGATTATTGGCTCAAGTATGATGTAAATCAGAAGATTAACCTGGAGGGTTATGTTGATTCATATTGGGAAGGCAGTGCCATCGATATGAAGAGCACTTTAGGGTGTTGCTTTAGTATGGGATCAGGTGTGATCTCTTGGTTTAGCAGGAAGCAATCCTGTGTGGAACTGAGTACAACTGAAGCAGAGTATGCTGCAGCTTATTCAGCTAGTTGTGAGGCAGTATGGCTAAGGAAGCTTCTGTTTGATTTATTTGATCTCCAGTTAGATGCTACTTGTATACATTGTGACAACCAGAGTTGCGTGAAGTTGTCAGAGAATCTAGTGTTCCATGACAAGTCGAAGCAAATCAAGATCAAGTATCACTATATCAGGGATATGGTGCAGAGGGGAGCAGTGAAGCTCCAGTATGTTGTGACAGAGGAACATATAGCTGATGTGTTGACAAAGCCATTGGCCAGGGTGAAGTTCAAGTACTTCAGGCAGAAGCTTGGTGTTCTCTAGATTGAGGTTTCCTCCAAGGGAAAGTGATGTGTCCCATAGCCATTCTGACATGGTGAGAGGATTGGTTCCTTCCATGGTTAGATGTAAGGGATGAGCCATTATATTATGGTGAGAGGATTGGTTCCTTCCATGACAGATATGAGTGTTGATATCCATAGCCATTTTGACGACTAGTTCAGATGTAAGGGCAGAGCCATTCTATCATGCCTAAAGGATTTGGTTCCTTCCATGTCAGATGTGAGTGCTGGCCATTCTGTCGAGTAGGACAGATGTAAGGGATACCGCCATTCTGATGAGCAGGTCAGATGTAAGGGTAGAGCCATTCTGTCATGGTGAGAGGATTTGGTTCCTTTCATGTCAGATGTGAGTGTTGGCCATTCTGTCGAGTAGGACAGATGTAAGGGCTACTGCCACTCTCCGGGAGAGTGGAGGCACTTGGTCTGTTACCCGGTAGCTCAGTTTGGGAATGGGGGCCATTCTGATGAGGGTGTAGGATTTGGTTCCTACCAGTTCATATGTGAGTGCATGCCTTTTTGATGAGCAGGTCAGATGTGAGTGCTGTGCCTTTCTGACGAGCAGGTTAGATGTGAGTGCTGTGCCTTTCTGACGAGCAGGTCAGATGTGAGTGCTGGCCATTCTTGTGTAGGATGAGCTCCTACACAGATATAAGGGCTAGTGCCTTTTTGAAGAGTAGGTCAGATGTGAGTGCTAGCCATTCTGATGTGGCTATAGGATTAGGTCCTATATGATTAGATATAAGGGCTACCATTTTTCTGATGAGGGCGTAGGATTTGGATCCTACTAGGTCAGATGTGAGTGCTGGCCATTCTGACAGATAGGTCAAATATAAGGGCTACCAAAGACCTACGAGGAGGTAGGTCTACAACCAGCATGAAAGAAGGTTGGCTCTGTAGAACTTCCTGTGATGAGAAGAATCATGAGATAGCACACATGATGATGACCAGATGAGATCTAGATTGAGCTATGATCCAGATCTAGTTATGATGACTTCGAAAGATCCAGATTGAGTGATGATCCAGATCGAGTAGTGATGATCCAGATCCAATAGTGATGATCCAGATCAAGTGATGATCCAGATCCAGCAATGATGATCCAGATCGAGTGATGATCTAGATCCAGTCCAGTGATGATGATCCAGATTGAGTGATGATACAGATCTAGTCCTGTGATGATGATCCAGATCGATTATGATCCAGTGATGATGATCCAGATCCAGAAAAGAAGATGGCATGAAAATGAAGAAGACTTGAATATGAATATGACAAGATGATCTAGTTGATACAGAGAAGAAGACCAGTGCTGAAAATGGTTTCGAAATAATACCTTCCTAGTTAAGAGGGAGTGTTGATGTATTTGTAACTTCGGAATGTATTCATCTATGTATCCTATGTATTGTAACCCGATGTTTATTCTGAGATGTATCTATAATGTAATTGAGTCATGTTGTCATGCCCCGATGTTCCGATCAGGAGGATCTATAATGTAAAGAATTCATGTCAAGTCATAGTGGGTAACCCTCTGATTGTCTCAGGGTTAAAGTCCCCACAATTTTGGGGCACTAGGGTTATTAGAATCTCCTAGTAGGGTTTTAGTCATGCCGGGATTAGTATAAATAGAGAGCTGGAGTCTCTATTTGATACAAAACTCATACACATTCAAGTGTAGCGCATAGTTGAGGAAGGAGAAGACACTGGGGCTAGACAAGAAGAAGATTACTGCTGTCGGGAGTGCATATTACTATTTTTGGGTTTTACCTTTTGTGCTAATTCTATCTTTGAGGAAGTTGCAGGGTTTTCTCCTTTATGGTTTCCCTGAGGAAAAACACTGTGTTCATTGTCTCTTGTGTTTGATTGCTGTACTTGTTATTCTCTCAGTAAAAGATCCAAATAATGCTAGCTTAATGTTGAAAAACTAACACTTATATCCGACCATGGGAGGCCCAGCCTGCCACCATGTCGGAAAGGCTCAACACTTATACCTAACCATGGGAGGCCCAACATGCCACCATGTCGGAAAGGCTCATCACTTATATCTGACCCAGTCAGAAAGGATCTGCACTTACATTTGACCTAGTCAGAAAGGCTCTACGCTTACATCTGACCATGGGAGGCCTAGCCTGCCACCATGTCAGAATGGCTCTGCACTTACATCTCACCATGGGAGGCCCAGCCTACCACCATGTCAGAATGGCTCTCGAAATCATCACCTCCTCTTGGAAGGAACCTCGATTTGGAGAACAACAAGCTTCTCCCTGAAGTACTCAAAATTCACTCTGGCCAATGGCTTGGTCAACACATCAACTGTCTATTCATCTATCGCAACATTCCGGAGCTTCACTAATCCTCTCTGCACCATATCCCTGATATAGTGATATTTTATCTCGATATGCTTCAACTTGTCATGGAACACCGGGTTCTCTGACAACTTTACGCAACTGTAGTTGTCGCAATATATACAAGTAGCATCCAATTGGAGATCAAATAAGTCAGATAGTATCTTGCTCAACCACACTACCTCACAACTAGCCAAACAAGCTGGGACATACTCTGCTTCGGCTGTACTCAGTGCCACGTAAGACTGCTTCCTTCTAAACCAAGAGATCACACTTGATCCCATACTGAAGCAGCACCTTGAAGTGCTCTTCCTATTGATGGCACTACCTGCCCAATCTAAATCAACATAAACTTCTAGGTTAATATTCTGATCTGCTTCATACTTGAGACCATAATCAACTGTACCCTTCAAGTACCTCAAAATATGCTTTGCAGCAATCAAGTAATCATGTCTCAGATCCATTAGGAACTGGATCAATGTGTTCCCAGTAAACAAAATATCTGGTCTCGTATTCATCAGGTACATCAAGGAGCCAATCATCTGATGATACATCGTAGCATCAATTGTCTCTGATGAAGCATCACCCAATAGCTTCAGGTTCGATGCCATAGGTGTGCTCATGTCCTTGCAGTCCATCTTCCCAAAACTCTTCATGATCTCTACCGCATACTTCCCTTGTCCCAGGGAGATTCCATCTGTACTCTGCCACACCTCCATGCCTAGAAATTAGTGCATCATACCCAAGTCCTTTATCTCGAAATCGACAGCAAGCTTCCTCTTTGTATAAGAAATCAACCCATCCACACCTGTTACAAACAGATCATCTATATAGAGTAGGAGTATCACTAGGTTCCCTTCTTCAACCTTGTAGTAAAGGTTGGAATTTGCTTTACTCTTAGTAAATCCCAAATTGGATAGGAAGGTGTCAATTCTTCTGTACCACGTCTTGGGTGCCTGTTTCAAACCGTACAGGTCTTTATTCAATTTAAACACATGAGTCTCCCTATCATGTGTCTCAAAACCGAGTGGCTGCTCCACATACACTTCCTCTTCCACTACACCGTTCAAGAAAGTAGTCTTGATATCCATCTGGTGTATCTTCCATTTCATTACTACAGCCAGAGCAAGTACTGATTTGATGGAAGTGTATCTGGATATAGGTGCAAAATTTTCTTCATAATCTATTCCTTCTTTCTAGGAGAAGCCACGAGCCACAAATATTGCTTTATGTTTCTCTATGCTACCATTTGCAGCATGCTTGATCTTGTAGATCCATTTGGAATTCACAACAAAATTCGCCTCTGGTCTAGGGACAACATCTCAGACATCATTCTTCATGATCAATTGGTACTCCTTGATCATAACATCCTTCGATTCTTTCTTCTCTGCCACTTCTTCGTAGTTGGAAGGTTATTTATCAATGCTGTCACATAATAGTGCTACATAACCGAAGTAGGACCTGGTTCTTTTCCTCTCTTTGTGCATTTCTTCTGGAGCCCCATATCTTTCTACACTTTGGATAGCCTCTCGTACCCATGCAGGTTTCCTCTTGTGAGGATTCTTCTCTTGGGGTGGATATACAGGTTCTTGTGGTTCTTCTATTTCTCGTTCTTCATCTTGATTTGCATCATTCATAGTTGTATCTTGAATTCTGGGTACTTCTGTTTCTTCAGAGTCTTCAACTGGTCTCTTTCTGGATTTTTTGTAAGCTGAATATTCATCGAATGTTACATCTCTGCTTATGTTGATCTTCTTGAATCCTGGGAAGTATATTTTGTAAGCTTTCGAGCTTTCACTATATCCCACAAATACACCCTTCTTTCCAGAAGGATCTAACTTTGTGCTCTTTTCTTTTGGAATGTGTATGTACATAGGACAACCGAATATTCTGAGATGGTTGACCTCTGGTTTCTTGCCGGAAAATAATTCTTCAAGTGTCTTATTCTCGAGTACTCTGTGTGGAGTACGGTTTTGTATATACAACGTTGTTCTAGCATATTTTGCCCATAGATGCATGGGAAGATCTTGATCATGAAGCATTTCCCTTGCAGCTTCCATGATCGTTCTATTCTTCCTTTCTGCAACCCCATTCTACTGTGGATTATATGGAGTATTTAACTCCCTCTTAATCCTTGAATCTCTGCATAACTCTTTGAATTCATTTGATGTGAATTCTCTGCCATTGTCTGATCGAAAGGTTTTGATCTTCTTTTCTGTGTGGTTCTCGATCAAGGATTTTAATTCGTTGAACTTGATGAATAATTCATCTTTGTTCTTCAAGAATCATATCCATGTCTTCCTAGAAAAATCATCAATGAAAGAAACATAGTAGACATTCCCACTCAATGAACTGGATGACATCGGACCGCATACATCAGAGTGGATGATTTCCAAGATTCTTTTTTCCTTGCTCTTGCTACTTGGAAATTTCTTCTTTGTGTTCTTTGCTTTCGTAGATCCTTTGCAAACACCTTCATGCTTTGTCTATATTTTTGGAAGACCTTCAACAATTTTGTTTCCAAGTGGTAGTGCTCTATAGTGTACATGTGCAAGCCTTATATTCCAAAGTTCATTTGGATCTACTGAGTCATGGAACAAGGATTTTTCTGGTTGGCCCTTTATTTTGTATAATCTATGGAAATTGAACCCAGGTGTTAGAACAATTACATTCACAAAAATTGCCAATTACACATGCAAATTACACATAAAGGAGACTGAATATGGAGTAGAACACTAATATGTATTGAATAAGTGTACAATAGCCAACCCTGTGAAGTCATAGGATGCCACAATAAATAATTACATGAGATATTCGAATGCATAAGGATTCCATTCAAATTTGGTCAAAAGCAGGCTTACTAAATCTATGCAAATCCCCCATAGGTGCATAAAGCAGTTTCCAAATCTGTCTAGGAGCTCACGAATTGGAAAAATCAATTAGGCAAGCTAATAGATGATGGAAGGAAAACTCATACATTCTTTTCTTAGGAGAAAAGAGTGGAGGATGATGAGGACAAAAAACAAGTTAACTTCACTTAGTCAAACTTTCCCAGTTGCCTTAAAACTCAGAAAAAGCAGGCAATAAAGCAAAAAAAGCAGACCTGCATTAGGAAGGCCAGGAATAAAGCAGATTTGATTCCAAGTGGTTTCCCAAGTGCTCCATGACTCAAATTTAGCAAGTTTGACCACTTTGGATGTGTGGAGGACAACTTGCATAAGGTGGAATACAGAAACTAGGCAAATAAGACAAAAATTGGATTAATTAATGTCTAAGGTATCTAACTATGGGTCGATTATTCTAACACCCCTCCTTAAGCCTGACTTATGAGTAAAATATTAGAAAATTATAGGGCCTAGAAACAAGGCTTAGTCACCCTTTACATACTGCATGTCCATTTAACCAAGGAAAGAGGCAAAAACCCAGTGGGAAAAATCCTCCCTTAAACATGGACAATAAAACAAAATTTGAAAATATTCTCATCACTCATGATTCACAGCATGATCAGCAATCCCCAACAGTGATTTGAGATTGCTGAATGTCTTCTCACAAAATTTTTTGGTGAAGATATCTGCTACTTGTTTTGAAGATGAACAAAAGAGTAGGTGAATGGTGCCATCATGCACAAGCTGTCTGATGTAATGCATATGGATCTCAATGTGTTTGGTTCTCTATCTCTGAACTTGATCATTGTAGATTCGAATGGTACTCTGGTTATCACAATAGATAGTAGTTGAGTATTCTGATTTGAAGCCATGCTCACCAAGTAACCCCTGCAACCATAAACATTGAGTTGTTGCATTCACAAATCCTCTGTACTCTGCTTCTGTAGATGAGAGTGCAATGGCACTGTGTTTCTTGCTTGACCAGATGATTCATCCTTCAGTAAGCATGAACACATTCCCTGATGTTGACTTTCAATCTGTGTTGTCACCTGCCCAATCACTGTCAGTAAACCCAATCAAATCAAGATCAGATTTAGCTTTGTAGAAGATCCCATGAGTCCTTGTTCCTTGAACAAAGTTAAGGATCCTTTTGGCTGCTCTCCAATGGATATCATGAGGCTGATCCATGTATCTTGAAGCCACACTTACTGCATAATAAATATCAGGTCGAGTATGTGTAAGATACAACAAACATCCAATCAATTGCCTATACAGTGTATTGTTTACCATAGGTGAAGAATCAGCTTCTTCAAGCTTAACTCCTGAAAGGAAGGGAGTCTTGCTGGGCTTGCAGTCTTTCATGTTGAATTTGTTCAGAAAATCCAAGGCATACTTGGACTGATGTACTTTGATTCCATGTTTGGTTTGAGCAATCTTGAGCCCTAAGAATTGGCTCAATAAGCCCAAATTAGTCATTGAGAATGCATGGTTCATTGCATCCTTCAAGGAGCCAATTTCATCCTTTGAGCTTCCTGTAATGAGAAGGTCATCAAAATACAAAACAATAATCATTAATGAACCATGAATTAGCTTCAAATAGACATTTGGATCTGACTTGCATCGAACAAAATTCAGTGATAGCAGAAAGCTATCAATCTTGGCATACCAAGCCCTGGGGGCTTGCCTAAGCCCATACAATGATTTCTTTAGCCTGCATACAAGAGATGGATTAATAGAAAATCCTTGAGGCTTATGCATGTAAATCTCTTCAGTAAGATCTCTATTCAGGAAATCACACTTCACATCCATTTGATGTACCTCCCACTGCTTCGAAGCTGCAATGGCTAAAGCTAGCATGATGGAGTCCATATTTTCCACTGGAGCAAAGGTCTCATTGTAGTCTATGCCATGTACATGTGAGTATCCCTTGGCTACCAATCTTGCCTTATATTTCAAAGGTGAACCATCAGCAGCAAATTTGGTTTTTTAAACCCACTTACACTGAACTAGCTTCCTCCCTGGGCGAAGATCAACCAACTCCCAAGTGTTGTTCTTTTGGAGTGAGATGAACTCTTCTTTCATGGATGTTTGCAATCTTGGATCATGTGCTGCATATTCATATGTTTTTGGTTTTGATTCAACCATCAGATAACATTTCTCTGCAAACAAAGGGTCTTTCACACACAGAGCACTCTCAAACTGAGATCTAGTTCTCCTAGGATCATTAGGATTTCCAGCTAGTTCTCCAGCTGCATGAATGGTATTTGCTACCCATTTTGGTCTTTTAGGAATGTTAGGATCTGAAATTAAATCATCATTATCAGACATATCAGAATCAGCAACTTCAACTATCTCTTCACTTACATTTAATGGTTCTGGTGGTGAAGAGGATTCTCCAACTTCCACTGCTGCTAAAGGCTCTTCTTGGAACTGAACACTCCTTTCAATGAAGGATTTGTTTGTGCTCAAATTTATCAGCTTGTACCCTTTTGAATCTTAAGAGTACCCAATAAATAGACACTCTTGGCTTTGGGGCTACAAATCCTTCCTCTTTTCTGTTGGAATTCTAGCCCAAGCCCTTGAGCCAAAAATCCTGAAATGGGTCACATCTGGCTTGTGCCCACTCCATCCTTCGAAAGGATTCATACCATCAAGCTGTTTATGAGGCACCCTATTCTAGATATAGGCTGCATATTTTATAGCTTCGGCCCAAAAATTTGGTGGCAAAGTCTTAGCCTCCATCATGCATGTTGCCATCTCTTTCAGTGATCTGTTCTTCCTCTCAGCAACACCATTTTGTTGTGGTGTGTAAGGGATAGAATGCTACATCTGAATACCTACATATTCACAATATTTAATGAACTCAGACTTGACATACTCACCACCATTTTTAGATCTGAGGACCTTGAGTTTCCTCCCAGACTGGTTTTCAACCAAAGCCTTAAAGACTTTGAAGAGGCCAAAAACTTCAGACTTGTGTTTCAGGAAGTAAACCCAGCAATACCTGGAAAAGTCATCTCTGAATGTCAATGCATATTTGGCCTGACTCATTGACATGTGAGGAAATGGGCCAGCAACATCACTGTGGATCAACTCAAGAGGTGCAAATGTTCTCTCATGACTAGCTTTCTCAAATTTATGCTCTGGGTGTTTTCCTAAGATGCAACCTTGATAGACTCCTTTGGAAAACTTAATCTTTGGTAACCCTATGACCATTTATTTTTCACTAAGATCAGAAAGATACTTGTAATTGAGGTGGCCAAATATTTCATGCCAAAGCTTGCTTGCCTCATTAGCATGAATCAGAAGAGCAGAGGGGTTTGAGTAGGGTAGGAAGTGTGAGAACATGTATACCTTCGAAGTGTGATTTGCAACTCCTTTTGCAATGAATTTACCACTTGAGATCTCTGTGATCTAAACTTCATTAGGAGAGAATATGACCTTCTTTGGATACCCTGTGTGGGTCATTTGATACACTGATAAGAGGTTAGAGGCAAGACCTAGAACATACAATAAATTGCTGAACTTACCATGGTCGAGATCAATCCTCCCTTTGCCCAAAATTTCAGTGAGAGAGTCATCTCCCAGTATAATTGGTGGACCTTTCGACATTTCAAGTGAGGTGAATGCCTCCTTGGTCGAAACCATATGTGTTGAAGCTCCAGAATCAATGATGAAACTAGGTGAGCTTGATGTGCCAACAACCAATGCACAAACTCTCTCTTTGTCTTATGAATTTGATCCTCCTTCCTTCTTCTTTGAGCTGTCAGGAAGGGAGATGCCATTCTTCTCTAGGAGTTGGGTCAGCATGTCAATTTGCTTCTGCATGCAGGATCTTTCAGGATGATTTCCCTTATTGTAGTATGCGCACTTTCTCATTTCTCCTTTGTTCTTCTTCTGGGGGTTCTTCTTGGAACCTTGGGGCTCCTCTAGAGACTTGTTCTTGTATCTCTTTTGCTCAGGTGGCTTCTTATCTTTCTTCTTGATTTTTGAATCCACCCTTGAATCTCCAGCAACCAGAGCTTGGCCTTTGGAAGGTTTGATGGTGCCCATCATCACCAATTTATCTTGTTCTTGTGTGAGAGATTCCATGAAATCTGCAAGGCTAGGCATTTTACAGGCTCGAGCTGTCAACTTTGTGGCATGGAAGGTCGAGACAAACACTGAATAGTTAGGGCCAAGCTTCGAGAGTATGGCCAAAACCAGTTTCTCCTCCTTCTTTTCGATCCCACATTGTTTTAGCTGCAAAACAAGGGCTTTGAACTTGGAAAAATAGAGTTGCAGGGATTCAAATCTATTGGGACTCAGGGAGATCAATTAATTTTCAATTTGATGTCCCCTCATCTCATCTGTCTTACCAAAAATCTCAACAACCTTCTCCCATACTTCATTTGGTGATGTTAATCCATTAAGATGGAAAATGAGGTCTCTGTATATGCTCAGACACAGAAGACCATAGGCCTCATCCCTCCTGTTGTGCCATTTAATTTTCTCTGCAGCTACATTGGGCTCTGCTTCTGTTGCCATAATCACTCTGTAGAGGCCTTTCGTTCTCAACATTATCTCCATCTCTGCTTTCCATTCAAAGAAGTTAAATGGAGTCAAGATGATCTTTTGAGATTGATCCATAGCTCAAAAATTGTCCCTTCAGTCAGTAGAATGCTCCCAGTCAATGATGTCGAACCTGCAATAACAAATTGGAAGGAGAGAAATAGATATACAAAGGATCTGATACCATGTGGAAATTGAAACTAGGTGTTAGAACAATTACACTCACAAAAATTGCCAATTACACATGCAAATTACACACAAAGGAGACTGGATATGGAGCATAACACTAATCTGTATTGAATAAGTGTACAATAGCCAAACCTGTGAAGTCATAGGCTTCCACAATAAATAATTACATGAGATATTCAAATGCATAAGGATGCCATTCAAATTTGGTCAAAAGCAGGCTTACTAAATCTAAGAAATCCCCCATAGGTGCATAAAGCAGTTTCCAAATCTTTCTAGGAGCTCACGAATTGGCAAAATCAATTAGGAAAGCTAATAGATGATGGAAGGACAACTCATACATGTTTTTCTTAGGAGAAAAGAGTGGAGGATGATGAGGACAAAAAACAAGTTAACTTCACCTAGTCAAATTTTCCCAATTGCCTTAAAACTCAGAAAAAGTAGGCAATAAAGCAGAAAAAGCAGACATGTGCTAGGAAGGCTAGGAATAAAGTAGATTTGATTCCAAGTGGTTTCCCAAGTGCTCCATGAATCAAATTTAGCAAGTTTGACCACTTTGGATGTGTGGAGGACAACTTTCATAAGGTGGAATATGGAAACTAGGCAAATAAGACAAAAATTGGATTAATTAATGTCTAAGGTAGGTAACTATGGGTTGATTATTCTAACATAATCCTCCCTCTTTCTCTCCAATCACAACTGCATCATCTATATTCTTTCCCTTTGGCCACATAAAAACTTAGCCATCTACAAATGCAACCCTTATGCCTTTTGCATCCAATGCAGATATGGAGAGGATATTCTTCTTTAGTCCTGGTACGAACAAAACATCCTCCATCTTCATAGACTTTCCAGAGTCTAGCTTATAGGAGGATTCACCACTACCTTTTATTGGATACTAGTAGTCATCCCAAGTTTCACCTTGTGAGGTGACTCATGTTCAGATAGTTTCACAAAGGATTCTTTGAATCCCATCATATGTTTGGAAGCCCCACTATATATAAGCCAATCATTGTTTCCATGTGTGATAGTTCCCATGAGAGCAGAAATCAAAACATATTCTTCATCACTTTAAGAATCATCACTTTCTTGTCTGATTCTCTGTGTGGAAGGTTCATCATTCTCTGCAGCATGATAATGATGTATTCTCTTGTTTCCTTTCTTCTTGTGAGAGCTATTCTTATTCTTGGGACAATCTCTTGCAAAGTGTCCTCTTTCATCACATGTAAAGCATCTGTATTTAGATATATCCTTGTTAGATTTTCTTGAGTTAAAATGCTTACCTTTGGAATGATGATAGTCCCTTCTGCTTTTCTTGGAGTGTACTATGATAGCTTGATATTGACTTCCCATCTTTTATTCTTGTGATACTATCCATGCTTCTTCTTGTGAGCATTCTTCCCATAGTCTACTGAAGGTGACTAAATTTCTTCTAGCAAAAATCCCTTGAATGAAGGAGTCCCATGATCTAGGGAGACCATTCAAGGTGGTCATCACAATATCTGCATTCTCCACTTCTTCATCCACTGCTTTAAGTTGTTCTTTGATTTGAGAGACCCTTGTGAAGTATGACTGTATAGTCTCCGCATTCTGTATCTTCCCATTCTTCAACTGGTTCCTCAAAGTCATCTTTCGATTTATGTTCTTTCCTCCAAACAGTTTGGTCAGGGCATCAAAAATTGCTTTAGGTGTCTTTAGGGAGGACACCTATGGTATGAGGTGATCCTTGATTGAATCAGCAATAATCCTCTTATCCATGACCAATTTATTTTTGTGGAAGGCCTTAGCCTCATCTTCCTTTGGAATTGGAACCTCTTCACTGATGTAAGAGTCCAACTCATTTTCTTCCAGAACCAAGGAGATCCTATACTTCCAAGCTTGGAAGTTATCAGCTCCCTCAAGCTTTTCATCAATATTGGTGTGATGAGACATCTTAAATGAGAACATCAAATGGAAATACAAAATATTTAAATCTTACCAATTTGAGAAGATGAAAACTGGACCTGGAGCTGATCTTCTGCAGTGCTAGTTTTCTGGTTCTAGGGCAGATTAGGGTTTGACTTTCCTGAAGTTCTACCCAGCCAAAAACTTTGATTTTTGTCTCTAAACTTTGATTTTGAGGAGGAGAGAAATCCTAGCCTGGGCTCACTCAAAAATCCATCTTCAGTGAAAATCCTTAATTTCCCGATGTAGTGGTAGGTCAAAAATTGAAAATGCTCAAAATTAGATTATGCTTCGACAGAAAGATGCGCCCTTCAATGGAAGTTCAACCTAGCCTCCTTTTGCTGATGGATTGTGGAGAGAGACCCAAAAAGTAAGAATCCCTAGCTTCTGTAGCTGCACAGTGTCTTTTTCTCAGGTTAGCTCTGATACCATGTTAGATTTTTATCAATTTAGATAGTATTTTCTTAGGATCTTATCTAAGAGAATAACATGCACAAAAATCAATCACAAGAGACAATAGACACAAATATTTTCCTTGGGGAAACCATAAAGGAAAAAAACCCCCAACTTCCTCAGAGATAGAATAAGCACCAATAGCAGCAGTAAAACCCAAAGACAGTAAGATGATCTCTGATAGCTGTTCTCTCTCTTATCCCAGCTCCTTCTCTCTCACTCATGTGCTACAAATGAGTGTGACTGACTGTGTGATAAATAGAGAGGCTCACTCTCTATTTATACTAATTCCTGACTTGACAATAACTTACCAGGGATGACTTCTCTAGGAGATTCTAATAACCCTAGTGCCCCGAAACTGCGGGGACTTTAACCCTTGAATAATAAGGAGGGTTACCATCTATGAATTTAAATGACTTGTTTACATTATTTATTCTCCCAATAGGAACATCAGGGTATGAAATGACTCAATTACATCATAGATACTTCCCGATAGGAACATCGGGGTACAATACATAAAATATACAAGTGAATACATTATGAAGTTACAAATACATCAACATGAATCATGGGAGGCACAATGTCTTCATAAAAAAAAGAGCCATTAAAAGTACTTGTATGGTAGAGGGATTCTATGAGGATAATGAGTGTAGGTATCCCATAGATGAGATGGGTGAGCCACCATAACAGATAAGTTTTGTGTATACTGGACAGAGTTGTAGGATATGAAACAAAAACCTATATGTAGAGAATGTGAAATGAATGATGAAATTCAATTCACTTGGAAGTTTCTGTAAAGGGAGTAAGGAAATCCATTGTGTACATAGTAGAGTTTGCTAATAAATTTTCTAGGGAAAGTAGACAAAAATTCTAGAATTGGATAAGGCTAGAGGAAACTCTATATAAAAAGATGTCACGTTGGACTTGGCTAGGAATGATTAAGAGAATTAGATAAACATAATTCAGAAACAGGTATAATGCAAAAGTGACCCAACGCATCAAAGAAGCTACAAGGATTCCAAAAATTGATTACAACAATAAAGGGTGCATGTGGCCAATAAGGAAGACATACAAACGAGGGAGATTTCCTCACCCTAAATCTCTATTTTGTTTATAGAATTGAGTTTTAAATATCTAAATTAACAAGTATAACTTATGTATGAATTAATCACTACTACTTGGGTGAAATATTGCAGCTAATAATATGTTATGTAATTGGCAGAAAGGACAATGAAAGAGATCAGTTAAGATGTGGAATTCCGAGCTATGAAGAGGAACGGAGAGGGAGAAATTCCTTCACTCTTTTATTTTGCGTTATTTATGTTTCTCTATATTAAGAAAGTAGCAAGGTGTAGATATATTTATGGCATGAGAATGATAAGGATGCAAGAGTATAATGTAGATGGAATGAATATGCACTAGTTGGCAATATACTGAGAGATAATATGTGATAGAGGGGTGAGAATATGATTGAATGCATGTATTTGATATTACATATGGGATGAGAGTTTTATTATAGGAAATGAGTATGGAATCATAACTAAGTATCGTTTCTAATGTGTTGTATAACCAAGAATGGTTGATAACATGGTTGAATACGTTGATGACGCAAATGTTGTCAAGATCAATCTCACATTGAAAGAGGACAAGTAAAGAACTTGTTAAGAGGTTGGTGGAGGGAGTTCCTATAAAACACCAATTGATTGGGTAACATTAGAGGTGTGGATGGAAACCATACAGGTATGGAATTGATCATGCCTATGTTGAATGGATGTTTGGGTAATAATTACTTCAATCATGCTTGATATGTTTATTGATATATTCATACTGAAATTTGAATGTATGCATGTGATTGATACACAATTGAGACAAAGGCATAAATCCTTGGGTGTGAAAATTATCAGATTATTTTGATCCATTCATTAGCACGTCATGATTGAAATGGTTAAGAGTTAATAACCATTGAAAATGTGTATTATACTCATGCTTGGGAAATAGATGCCATGTGAGATAACCACGTGTGACACCATGTGATGTTGAAATTAGGAACACTATAGCACCACATAAGTATCCCATGATATCCTTGCTTGTGATCGATGTCTTGGACTGTAACCTCTTTGCCAACACTAAAGTGCACTCAATAAGTATATTCTTGGTGTTGTGTTTAGGCTAAAGAGGATGGTATCAAGATGATAAAAAAAGTAATTTTGAGATGTATGGATGATGTGTTGAGGTGCTGTTGATTCCTTCAACTTATCATGGAAGATCATATGAGTTAGCATTATGACATTTTTGAATCAATGCAAGGATGCATTGCTAATATGCATAACGAGATTATGTGAATGTGTACGTGGACACATGTGTTGATTGAATTGTGAGAATGATTGATGTGTTGGTAATGCATATGTGATGAATGGTATTTCATTGCATTTAGTATGTTGACATCTGAAAATGATTGAATTGTTGGCATTATAATTTTGAGATCATTTCATGATTGTTGTGAATAATGTAAGGAAATTTAAATGTTGAAAACACTAATAGTTGTTTGATTGTTTGATAACTATGTCATGAGGACATGTTGGAGGTGGATTTCCAAGTTATGGTAGTGAGTGTAACCATAAGTAGGAACATTATTCTACCACTTACAAGATCCAAACACTATGAAGAGGATCTAATAGTTAATTAAAAACCTGATTTCTATAGGGAACAAAATTGTAAATTCAAATTCAAATTTGGTTTTTACTATATTAATTGTTTGGTTGTTTGTGAATTGTGTAAAGAGAACACATTGCAGGAAGACCATGAGTTATATATTGTAAGAGATAAACAATATGAGACAGAATCTCATAGTTATGAACTATGTTTTCTATATGAAACCTATTTAAAATTTTTGATTGAAATTGTATGATGATATCTCAAGGTAAATATATATGTATGATACAAGTGAGATGATGGATCTTCCTAGTGAAGACATATATTTCCTTCTAAATATGGAAATATTGGGAAAATGCCAGTGCAAGGACACAAGGACTCTATATGTTGTTCTCTTCTTGTGCGAGAAAGCCTTGTTGAATGATGGATCACACGAGGGACAATTAACTAAGAGAAGGGTATGCATGAGACTAGAGGGAAAGTGTATGCAAATAATATGTAACTTTCATGAATTTTATAAGAGTAATTCATTATATATTTAGATTCCTATCATGGAGATTCCCTAGTCGGATTGTGTTGGAGCATTGGAGGGGGATCATGCTAAAACATTCAAGGGACTATTAACTCAAAGAAGGGGTCCTCATTCCTTGAGTTATGTAGGTTGATGGGGGAGGAGTGCTATGGACTGGGATAGCTATATAGGGTGTGTAAAGAAGAGTAGTGAGTTGAATTATTTCCTATGGAAGCCATTTGAAACAAGAAAATATATTCATACAGATATGTATTGGGTTTGTTTGCATACTTGATCTTGAGTTATGAATATATTTGCTTCCTTTAAGAGTTGAAATTCCTACAAAGGGAATAATTGTTGCATATAAATGTCTATGATATACATGTATACTTGATTATTATTGTAGGTAAATGATGGAATGTTGACGACTTGGAAGCATCTTAAGGCAATGAAAGATACTATAGAACATTGAGATCTACATAACCATCAAATGCAAGTAGAAATAAACAAGATAGAATCGCGTATGCAACCAAATATCAAAGGCATTGAGACATGGTCATAAAGCTTGATGAAAGATAACACCAAGAGTGATATGGAAAATGCACCTAAAGAAGTGAGTTGGGAACTAGAGGATTCCATGTGGGAAGTATAATTGCAACTATTTGAAATCCCAATGAAATTATTGTAAATGTACATAGTGTTGATGATGCACTGAGGACGGTGCATAAATTAAGGGTGGGGATGTAATACCCCAATTTTGACCTTGTAATGTAATTTGTAAATATTGATGTAAAAGGATAGAATCTAGAAACAAATGGTCTAGGGTGACCATGTTATTATAAATATGTACATTTTCAATATTAATATAAAATATCCGATGGTTGTATAGGAAGAAGGACGGAGAAGAGATGGAGGGATATGATTCCACAATTGGGGAAGTGATAATGGGATAAAGGAAACGACCCTAGTGAGATTTAGTTGATATCCTTAGCCTTCTATTAATTTAACACAAAGTTCCTAAACCATGACTAAGAGTAATGCTTTAATTAAATCATTATTTAATTATCTAAAGAGGGGATTAAGATGTTAGAAGAGCTTTCAGTGTGATTGCCCTTATTGCAGTATGCGCACTTGTTCATTTCACCTTTGTTCTTCTTCTTCTGGTTATTCTTCTTGGGACCTTGTTGATCCTCCGGAGACTGTTTCTTGTCTCTCTTTTGCTCAGGTGGCTTTTTAGCTTTCTTTTTTCTTTTTGAATCCACCCTTGAATCTCCAGCAATCAAAGCTTGATCTTTGGATGGTTTGATGGTGCCCATCATCACCAGCTTGTCCTGTTCTTGTGTGAGAGATTCCATGAAATCTGCAAGGCTAGGCATCTTCCAGGCTCGAGATGTCAGTTTTGTGGCATAGAAGGTCGAAACAAACACTGAATAATCAGGGCCCAGCTTCGAGAGGATGGCCAGTACGAGCTGATCATCTTTCTTTTCAATACCACACTGTTTCAGCTGCAAAACTAGTGCTTTGAACTTGGAGAAATATAGCTGCAGGGATTCAAAGCGTGTTGGACTCATAGAAATCAGCTCATTCTCGATTTGATGTCCCCTCATCTCATCCGTCTTTCCAAAAATATCAACAAGCTTCTCCCATACTTCATCCAGTGATGTCAATTCATCGAGATGGAAAAGGAGGTCTCGGGAAATACTGAGACATAGGAGCCCATAAGCCTCATCCCTCCTATTGTGCCATTTGATCTTCTCTGCAGCTGCATTGGGCTCTGCTTCTGTTGCCATAGTCACCCTATAGAGGCCTTTCGCTCTCAACAGTATCTCCATCTCTGCTTTCCATTCAAATAAATTGAAGGGAGTCAAGATAGTTTTCTGTGATTGATCCATAGCTCTAGAAAATATGTCCCGACTGTCAGTAGAAGGCTCCCAGTCTTTGATGTCGAACCTCCAAAACAATTTTTGAAGTAGAGAAACAACCTACAATGGCTCTGATACCATGTGGAAATTCTAAATCCTTGATGGCATAAGTAATTTCATAAACTGGCTAAGGATCTAGGCACACAATTAACCTCACAGAGAATTGTAGAGAATTAGCATAATGAGAGAAGAAGAAGAATTAATGAACACACATTAATGAATGATCAATAAATGATAATTGATATTATTACATAGGTAATACATCCTTATAAAGGAAAAGGGAGTTGCATGAAGACAACTCAAACTAGCTCATAAAAGCAGGCTTACTAATTATGATAAACCCCATAAAGTACTTTCCAATCTACCAAGCACCTCACGAGTTGGAAAAAGCATGAGTGAGTTGTCAAGGAGATGGAAATAATATGCTAATGGAGAAAAACTAATGGAAGATGGGTTGGAAACAAAAGCACCCAGTTTCCTAGTTGACTAGCTTTTATGAGCTAGCTTGAGTTGTCTTCATGCAACTCCCTTTTCCTTTATAAGGATGTATTACCTATGTAATAATATCAATTATCATTTATTGATCATTCATTAATGTGTGTTCATTAATTCTTCTTCTTCTCTCATTATGCTAATTCTCTACAATTCTCTGTGAGGTTAATTGTGTGCCTAGATCCTTAGCCAGTTTATGAAATTACTTATGCCATCAAGGCTTTAGAATTTCTACAGAAGAGGGGAAAAGTGGTTCCATGTGGAGTAGCCACATGAAAATATAAAACATGGATATAAAAATGAATAATTTATATTGCGAGGGGTTCATTCCTTTAGGAATTGGAATCATTCATTCCTCCTCATCCTTTCCATAATATTGGACTTCTAGAGTTGGATACCTATGAAAAGGACTGTAAATATTCCAACATTCCCCCAACCTAGTTTCAACCACCATTTCATCATTGTTTAGTGCCCAACCCAATTTAGTTTTAACTGTAGATTAAGTCTGTTAACACAAAAAAGTGTTCATTTAGATATCCATGGTCTAAATCATAGTTATACATCACATTCGCACAATCATTCCATCCATTTTGGCATTCACAATTGTATTTCCACTAAAAATGGTCCAAAACATAATTATTAATCTCCCACGGATGAAGGAAGATGATCATTTATTGTGATTTATCCCCACTCTTCTAAAAAAGGGGTAAAACAACCCTAAAAATGACAGTGGTTCAAAAAACCATAGATAAACACCATGGACAATAAAATACTATGGGTCAAAAAATCTAAGACCATACTATAAATACATTGTGAAGGGCTCTCCCAAAACACTTTTTAGTCACGTTTTGGCCATTCCATAAACATTAACCTTTTGTCAACCTTTTTTTCACTTGTGGTTACTTTTTTCCTTTTTGCTCTGAGTCACACCACATACTTTCCTGCCATTATTCCCATTTCCATGCCATTTACCATGGTGTATGTTGAGTTATCTCTGTACCCATTTTGAATCCATCCCCTGTTCGACAACTCTATGTGGAAGATACTGGAGAACCAAACCATGGAGTTGTGGAACCACTTCCGAGGATGACTATGGTGGCCCATCTTGCAGGAAAAAGGTATTTTTGTTCTTTTTATGCATTAGTTATTTTATATATTTGAAAAAACCCTAAAACATATTCGTTATCATTGTATTTTTTCATTTGTTATCATTGAACTCTACCTTATGCTTTGGATGAGCTAAGGTTGGTTCTTTTTCATGTGGTAGGGGAGAAATACCCACTATAGTTTTGACAATCCAGTTCAGTCGATCCATATGGATCTTTGTTTTTGCAGGTTTTTCTATTGGTTTTCTCTCCTTTGCTACCCTCAATTGTCATAGATCTGACCTCCTCGTGCCATATCCAAACCAACATTGCGTCCGTGCTTACCCCCCGACACTAGACGATAGTCTATTTTTCAAAACATTTCTCATTTGGGCCGAGTCTCACATATCCGGCCGAAAGCTGTGACCTAGTCGCACCTTTTTTCCTGATAAGCGCAACCTAGGTCGTGCCTTTTTCCCCAATAAGTGTGACATGGCTCAGAAATATAGATCACACATGTCCAAGCTTTTAGAGAGACCTTGGTCACTACCGTGACTCGGTTTTATTCCACTTGTCACCTTTTACCCTATGTTTTCTGTGACCTGAGTTAGACAACTATTTTTTCTGCCGTGATCGCGACTGTTTATTAGTTCTGTGCGATCACAATTGCACCTGCTTCGCTGACAGGAACAACCTGCAGTTTTTCAGCCATTTCCAATGTGTGAGATCCTTGTTACAGATCCCTTATTTGCATCTTACCCCTCCCCGAACTATTTATGACCAGATCTATACCGTTACAGCCCCTTGGTTTGTGTTGTGGTCCCATTTCCCTTGTTTTTGAGTCGTTTTAGTTGAGATTTATGGTTGAGACCCATGTATGTTTCCTACATTTGATTATATCCTTGTGTAGATTATTGATTATGGAAGAAAAAAATATTTTTCAACATATTTACTGTTTTTACTATTTTTTATCTGCATTATATTTGCATTTTGACAGTGATATTGCTACATCTTCATGGTGGTCTGCTGGGGTTTGTATACACATCAGTTGAACACATTTCACACCATATAAGTGAAAAATATTGGTTCATGACCCCAAGAAAACTTTAAAATTAACTTAATACAACCAACATTGTAACCTCATTTGAGGACAAAACAATATTGTAGCTAAGTTAGGACATTGGGGATAGGAATCCAAACAACACCCCTATGTAATTTTCACTTGAGACATAGTTGTTGTCATCTAGGGGACCAAAATCCTCTTATACTTGTTGACATGGTCACAACTATTCTATCGCACCCCCCCTCCCGCCGATCTGCAGGAGTAAGCTGCAAATGAAGGATTACTTGAATCCGGGGTGGAATACCGCACTCCATTATGTGCCTAGGGATAAAAATTCATAGTCCTTCTTGTATCAAACAACCGAGGGTTGAGGACAAAGGGCTTGAGCTCCAGGAAACCAACCAGACGTGTCATGAATGAGGAAGCCTAGTTTCCATTCTTTCTAGGGATATTTTACACAGATGTCCTTCTTGGTAGTGGGATTCTCTTAGCCTATTGTTCTTCCATTTTGTATTGTCTGACTGGGATTTCATCACCCTACTGAGGATACTATTTGTTAGGGGATTCCAACTTGTATTTAGGAGCTTGCTTGTACTTTTTCCCATAGATTAGTGCGTCATTTTATATTTGGGTAGTGCTTCTTGTTGGATTTCTAGCCACTTTGTTGTAGACTTGCCTTGTTGTGACCCATTGTTGCATTTTTGGTTTTAGAGTTTGTTATTGGCCTGTGAGACGCCATTTCATATGCTCTCCTTCTACACACTTGGTTGTAGTTGGGTTTTTGAGCTTGCAATTGATACTCTAAAATTTTCATTCATTACACAGTACTTCATCACATCATCATAGCTCCCCTGCACTACTCACATAATATTAGGGGGCATACCCCCCGGTTCGGTTCCTTGAACTGTCTTTGTCGGATCCATATTTGACATCACTCACCACCATCGAAGCCACATATGACCTCTAAGTCTGATTTAGATTCATATCAGTCCAAACCCACATTGTTCATTTCCCCATCTATCCTCATGGCTGGTGCACATAGCGATCCATTTTTGGGAGGGATGGTTAGTTGCACACTTATGTCCTTACCACCCATTAATACAAGTATCCTGTCCACTAGTCCAGGTACTAGTGGGACCTCTGCCACTACACACACTGCTGCTGGTATGCTACCCACTAGTGGTGGCCCCACTCTAGCTACCATGGTTCCTACAGTTCAACCATTTATAATTGGGGGTAGTGGCCCTTCCACTTCCATTCCGACTATTCCTACCATACCAATGACTATTCCTACTGTTGTAAGTAGACCATATCCACTCCTAGCTACCCATGGGAACTACATTCCTACTGGAACTGGCACCATTGTTGGTCCTTCTCGATCCAATATTAGTTCTAGTCTACCATTAATGGCTCACCTCAACCTTCCTTTGGCACGGTTGACCAATGAACCCATTCACCATTACCCACAATGTCCCCCCATGCCTACTAATATCCCATCAGACATCCCTAAGTTTGAAGGGAAGGTAGGCGAGGACCCACAAAATCAAATTATGTCTTTCCACTTATGGTGTTCATCTAAAAACATACTGGATGACTTGATATGATTGTGCCTCTTCCAACGCACACTCACAAGTGCTTCCGCCAAGTGGTACATTGAACTGTCTCATGCCACCTACCCAAAATTTTCCTCCTTATCTTCAATGTTCTTGCAATACTTCCAGTTACCCGTTTGTTATGACGAGGGAGTGGAGATATTATTATTATGTAGACCAAAAACAACTACCCATATCATAGATTATATCCATGAATGGAAACATCGCCATAGATTGTGTAAGATCCAACTCAATGATAGGATATTGCTGTATTGGTTTCTCAAAACCTTAATCCCCCCCTCGCCAAGGATATTGCATTCAAACATCCACAAACTAAGGAGGAATCCATCTTGAAGGCATAATAGTTTGATCTCATTAATGCCCAATCAGGTTACTTGTATACCATTATACCTGATGCTCCCCATTCTAGCTCCTCATGTCGAGATACATCTGGGGAATCTCATGTTTGTTACGGGGTCATTGGCTCTATTACACAACATCCTCACTTTTATCCGACTTCCCTTGCGATTCCACCCCATTCTAGTAACACCCCTAGTGTTCTTTAACGAGGTTACGCCCTTGATTTTTCACGCTTAACAACTTAGTCCAGAGCCACACCTTTTTATGCACCTCCTACACCAGCTCCTCACATCCACAGACCAACTTGTTCGGAACACTCATGTACTGGAAAAACGATCAGATTTGCAGCCCCACCATCTATGCCAGTCTACTACGCACCACTTGTGCAACCTACTATGGCCCCAACCCTAACTCTCCTACTCCTTCAGGACAAGTCTACGCACAACGAAACCTACTTAACCAACCCACCCCCAATAACCAAGAAGGGAAGGGAAGGAATAAGATAGGTAGGAATTGAGGTAACAACCAGAGTCAAGGAGGTGGCAAAGATGCCAACCCTACGAAGAATAATAGTGTCGAACCCCTACACAAAATCCCCAACATCTCGCTCAATCTGGGAAGAACCCATAGTTGCAGACTAACCATCAATGCGCCATTTGCAATACTTACACCTATCTGTGTACTCACTTGTATCAAGTCCACCATTTACTCCAAAATGATAGTCAATGTGATCCCCATGGGGCTTCCCCGACTCATTCAAACACCACACCACCAAGTCCTCCAAAACCCCCTTCCAAACCATGGGATGGTTGCAACCAATCCCTTGGCACCTAAAAACCATACAACCACTTATGCGGCTCAACCCATTGATCCTGGTGTCCATCACCTTATAGTATTATTGTCTGAGGTTAACCCTCAAGAGGTTAACCTCCAGACTCGACGAAATCAACATGGATCCACCATGGAAATTATCAAACCCTCGACAGCCTCTACCTCCACCGCTTTGAATACGTTTTTTCATTTTTCGATACCCCCCATGGATGAGACTACAAAATTCCTGTGGTTCCCTTTGCTTCACATCACGAACAATGCCACTACCAGATCTGTGCTCAACTACAATATTGTTGATGACTTGGCTCAGTCTTCCACAACCATGTCCACTCTGGAAGTTCTCAAAACATGTCCTTCACAACGTAAAGCATTATTATCCGCACTGGGTGCTGCTGATTCCTCTGACTCTAGGTTGATCACTTTCGACTTAGATGAAGGAGAACCCTAGATGCCATCATCCATTGCCTTCCATGTTCCAGTCACTATTCAGAATTTGGTCATTCATTGCTGCATTATTGATGAGGGAGCATCCACTTGTGTTATGTCAACCTTTGTTTGGCAGAAACTTGGATCCCCAACTCTTTAATCTTCCACCACTGCCCTTCATGCCTACGATGTCTGCGTTGATCAACCTCATGGCGTTCTCACGAATGTCCCCGTTGAGTTAGCCAGAAAAAAATGTTGATTGAAATTGAGGTTGTTAACTCCCAAATTGATTACAACCTCCTCCTAGGATGAAGTTATATGTATGCAATGTGATCCATTTCCTCTACCATATTTTGACTCTTGATGTTCCCTCATGATGGGACGATTGTGACAATCGACCAGTTGACGTATTATGATTCTAAGGGACTGACCACTCTGGAACACATCCTTCCTACTATCGACACTACCATTGAAATTGTTTCCATTCCTTCCTTGTCAGTTGTTGGTCCAGGCTTATTTTCCAATGCTTTGCTAAAGGAAACCTTTTTGTCCTTACCACCTCCTCCTTTGCCGACTGACATATCATATTTTTTTTATTGTCACGTCTGGTAACACACCAACCACTTCAAAACCTCATTCCTCGAGGAACTATTGGGGTTCATTACCCATTCACATGATTCCCTTCTTTTTCCACCGTCTGGTATTGTCAGCAAGCCAGTCATGGCTACTCTCAACCATCCGGGTTTTACTTAGGGTAACCCCGTGTGGTACCTTGAGCCCCCTACTCTTCCCCTAACTCCATAGGTCATGCTGACTCCCGCCCAACCTATTGAGACGATGTCACACCCGCCTTTTGGTACACCAAATACTGCTCCTGTCTTTATTCCTACTCCCCTTCCTCCCATGAAGGTTGGGGGAAAGACTACCAAAGTGCCCACAAAGTCACATCTACCTACTACATGTGAGTTATGCGAAATCCAAGTTCACGCAATACAAAACTTTCCATAATTACCTATTCTTTTCACCCACATGGATACTATGGTCGAGACCAACGACGTCTTGGTATTCAATGTCCCAGACCCACCAGTGGTTAAGAAAAAGTCGTTGCGAACCAACCACCCTTGTGCAGTTTGTGGCTTATATGGTTACTATTCTCACCATTTCCCAAACTTTCTGGATTACCACACTCCTTAGTGATCTTTGGAAACACTCCCGTGAGTCCGACGTCACCGTCCTTGAGGAGATCCACCCTCCGGCTTCCTCCTCGGACACCACCAACACCATTTACATGATCTCTACTTGTAGTAGTCCTTTCCCTTCCTCTCCTAGGGCATATCCTCCTGATCTATCCCGACACCACTTTCATGATAACGAAGAGATCTTTGAAACTGCCACTGGTTTCACTCCATTTCACTTATTTCATAGTGTGGATTCGGTTCTTCCCATTGAATTCCAGATTCCATCACTTCACCTTGCCATTGAGCTTCTACCCGATACTTCACCATTAGAACAATGCTTGATTATGCTTGAACAATCCAATGAGGACCATCATGCTGCTCTCCAAATTATTGAAGTGGCTAATACTTAGTCAAAATGACATTATGACTCCCACGTCCACCCACACACCTTTAGAGAGGGGGACCTAGTCCTCGTTTACAACCAAGCCCATGATAAAACTAGAAAAGGGAAGTTTGAATCCACATGGTATGGCCCTTATGTTTTCCATCTATGTCTCGGTAAGGGGGAATACATCCTTACGGATAATGATAGTTTCCTCTTGAAGAATCCCCACAACGGGCTCTACCTCAAGAGGTTTTATGCCTAGAGTCAGTCACCATACAGAACTATGTAGCATACTTTTTCTTTCTTGTTTTACATCATTTTACCATGAGTTGGTGACATCCTCCAGTAGTTGCTCCATGTCCTGCCATAGTGAGTCCATTGTAGCACTCCTTCACATTTTCTACATGTGATTAGGTGGATATAAACCCTCCACCCTGTTGTTCAGGACAATGCACCCTTGTAACCTAGGGTCTATGAGGTAACCAACTTACTAAGACACTTGCAGACAATCAACTTATCTAGAAATTGAAACAAGAATAAGAAGGAAACTTAGCATACCTGGTTTATGACAGTTTATCCAAGCTTGGTCTTCTCTTCCAGTCTCTTCCAAAGATTCCAAGGATTCTCCAATTCACCTGCAAAAGACAAATTATTCCAGCAATATCTTGTATATATATGTCAATGATTAATGTGATACATGTTCATAATAAAATAATTAAACAATTCATAATTCAACATATACAAGAATGCAACAATACAAATATTGGAAGAAGAACTTTCTTTATTAATCAACAGAGAATGGTGAGATTATAACCCGACTTCTGAAACAAGGACTCCTCTGAAAACCGAGGACACTGAGTTTTGCTGCTCCAAGATGTCTTAAGGCATACCACTAGCATAAATTTTCTCTTCTAAGAATGATTGATTAGCCCCATCCCGTGCACTCTATTTGTACATGGGGAAATAGAAAGGTTTTGAAGGTTAGGATGGTTGAGACAGTTGAGATAGTTATTGATTAAGGATCAACTAATATTGACTAATCATGATTTATATTTTTTAACATTAAATTAAGGTACACATAGGTATTAATATAGGAAAGGAACGTATTAATATAGGAAACTCACGTGTTCAATATACACGCGGGTTGCAATGCAAATAGTCATGTATGACACACGGGTTGCAATACAAATAGTCGAGTGTGCAACCATAATATCCAAATAAAAATATATAAAGATGGTCAGGATATTATGTATCATCAGTCATGCACATCTATAATGTTTTGGCTACTTCAATCCTAATTGTCCTTTTGTGTCCCGACATATTGGATTTTAGTACTCAGACAAAGATGTTCCATTTTGGTTGATAACATATGCCCCCTAATGTGTGAGGTCAGAGGGAAGCAATGGACGAAATACATTACAATATTTTAATATTGGAGAACTCAAGTGTCCAAGGTAGTAGAGGAAGAAACTGAAACAAATACATATAAATGTCATATACAAAATCATATCTGAGGATGCCATGTTCAATATAATGGAACACTAGCTCCTTTACAAATTTTGATTACATCATGTGATATGGGTACAAGAACACATATATTACAAAGGTGGATCAAAGTCACAATATACAATGAGGAGTCTTCAAAATATTGGATCTATGTAACTGATCATAACATAATCTTGCGCAACTTAGGTTATAAATGTGAACCTAAGTTCTTCATCAAAATCCAAAGGAACCAGTACAATCCCTACCATGTGAATAGATGTGTTGAAGTCAAACATGGAAGGAAATCAACAGAATGTCAGACAATGAGTGGAACTGGCAACTAAAGAAAAGGAGTTCGCCAATGATGATAGTGAATTCTAAGGTACCATCATCAAAGCTCTAGGTCTTCGTCTTTAGGAAGTATTGATTAGAAACCATACTGTGATGAGGAAGGCAATGGATCCTCCAACATATCACAAGAGTGACTAGGAACTAGATACGGGAAGGTAGACACAAGCAATACTCAGATAGGATAATGATGGAATCAAGATAATAATTAGATGAAGGGATAATCCTTGAATAGAGGGCATGACATAGAGATGACCCAAGGCATCTTTTAACTTGTGGATAGGACAACTAGACTTATTTGTCATGTAGGAGACATGATCAGATTCCCCATGTATAAAGGACAAGTGGAGGATTAAAAGACTTGAAGTAATAGCTGAGCTTAAAGTGTAAACTGAAACATGAGTATTAGAAAGTTTAGAGAGTGCTATGTTTAAGGACGACATGCTGCCAGTGTTTATAACCCAAAGAGAGTACTTCTTCCTTATCTTTCCTGTTAAATTTTAACGAGTCCAGGAAATTCAACTCATGTCTCTCTTCATTTTTTACAAACTTGAAGAGGGGAGAGAAAAATTCTTGATAATGCCACTTATTCGTGGATTTTATGAGCTCGAACTAGTACATGCTCATTGGTGTTTTCATATTTTGAGGGTATGAAAACTCTGAGGAAGATTACAGGGGGGTGATTTTTCGTACAATTTAGTCTAGTGAGGCTGGAAAAGTATAAAACAAACCACGAAAGAACACTCTTAGCTTCTGAAGATGTACGACACACCTTTTTCGTACTTAGTCAGGAAGGTCCGAAAAAGGTTAAATTACCACATACCCAACGCTCCTTCAAAAGCAGCATATAGCCTGAGTTTTACGAGTGTGAAGGAAGGAAATATTGATCGGAAAGATCTGTTTGATTACGAGAAATGGGCTTACAACAATAAACTCGATGCTTTATTATTTAGGGTTTAACGAGAATGACAAAGACATAACGGAATATTTTTCATGTTTGGGTCCAAAGCACGAAACAGAGAAAACTAAGCTCATACCGGGAGCTCCTTTTCTGTGATACACGACCTATCTAAAAGATAGTCACGTGTACTGCGTAACATAGAAAATTGTATATTATGGCCAAAATTAAAAGAATTTTAGGGATTCTAATGATTAATGGTGGTCAATTGGGAAGTTTCAATCATGGTTTTAGAATGTATGGAACGAGAACATGAGGATATGGACTGAGATGCTCTCCGCGATGCCCCCAGTGTGCATGCATTATGAAAAAGTGGGTTAGTAAAATTCTTTTGCACCTCTCCAATGTGGGCCAATGTATTCTTGATTGAACATTTGATTAGCTATTGGGATGATGATCTTGGAGATTTCGATATTCAAGGTGAGATCTTGGAGATAAATGTAGAAGACATGTATTTCATCACGGGGTTGTCTCGCAAGGGTATTCCTGTGAAGCTCGAAGGTAGTAGCAGGGGTGGTGACCCCATGAGTGTCCAAGACTATGTGGAAACCTACTACATGTCAAGGAGTCAGAAAAATGGACCATGCATCTCGATTTTTTATATCACCAACTTTCCACTACAGGTAGTGGTAAGTAAAATAGTGGGGTTTGCAGGATCTTCTTCATTAGATATCTCCACTCGGACACAAATGAGAGTGGTAGTAGAGTGTTTATAGGGAACTGTGTTCGATTGGTGTTTGGGTATGATCCTGATTGTTAATGTATTTGTAACTTTGGAATGTATTCACTTGTATATTTTATGTATTGTACCGGAATTTTTATTCCAGGAAGTATCTGTAATGTAATTGAGTCATATCATGCCCTGATGTTCCTATCATGAGATTCAATAATGTAAACAAGTCATGTAAAGTCATAGAGGGTAACCCTTCCTATTGATCAAGGGTTAAAGTCCGTGCAATTGTGGGGCCCTAGGGTTATTAGAATCTCCTAGAGAAGTTGGCTCTAGTGAGTTATTGTCAAGTCAGGAATTAGTATAAATAGAGAGCGAGTCTCTCTATTTATCACACATTCACTCACACTCAGTTGTAGCACATAACTGAGAGAGAAGAATTTGCTGGGAAAAAAGAGACAGAGACTATTGCTGCCAGGAGATCATCTTACTGTTTTGGGGTTTTTCTTTTGGTGTTGATTCTATCTCTGAGGAAGTTGCGGGGTTTTCTCCTTTATGGTTTCCCCGAGGAAAATATTTGTGTCTATTGTCTCTTGTGTTTGATTGATGTGCTTGTTATTCTCTTAGTTAAATATCCTAAGATAATGTTGGCTTGAATGATAAAAATATAACATGGTATTAGAGCTAACCTGAGAAGAAGACACCCTGTAGCTGCGGAAACTAGGGCTTCCTACTTTTTGGATCATCTTTTCATAGATTTTCAGCAAAAGAAAGTTGGGCTGACTCTCCTCTCTAGGGCGCATCTTTATGTCGAAGCAAATCTAATTATGAGTATTTTCAGTTTTTGACTCGACACTAATGTAGGAAATTAGGGCTTTCCACAGAAGTGGAATTTTTGAGTGACCCCAAGCCTAGATTGATCTCCTCCTCAAAATCAAAGTTTTTGGTTGGGAAGAACTCCGGGAAAGTCAAACCCTAATCTGCTCCTGAACCAGCTCTGCATAAATTCAGCTCTAGATCCAGTTCCAACATCTTAACCAGGTAAGATCTAAATCCTTTGTATTTCCATCTGAGGTTCTCAGTTAAGATGTCTCATCGTACAAAACTTGATGAAAATCTTGAGGGAGATGATAACTTCCAAGCTTGGAAGTATAGGATCTGCTTGGTCCTGGAAGAAAATGAGTTGGACTCTTACATCAATGAAGAGGTTCTAGTTCTAGAGGGAGATGAGGCTAAGGACGTACACAAAAATAAATTGGTCATGGCTAAGAGAATTATTGATGATTCAATCAAGGATCACCTCATACCACAGGTGTCCTCCCTAAAGACATCTAAAGCTATGTTTGATGCCCTGACCAAACTCTTTGAAGGGAAGAACATAAATAAGAAAATGACTCTAAGAAACCAATTGAAAAATGTAAAGATCCAAAATGCAGAAACCATCCAGTCTTACTTTACAAGAGTCTCTTAGATCAAGGAACAACTTGAATCAGTAGATGAAGAAGTGGAGAATGCATAAATTGTGATGAACACCTTGAATGGCGTTCCTAGATCACGTGACTCATTTATTCAAGGGATCTGTTCCAGAAAGAAGCTAGTCAATTTCAGTAGACTGTGGGAAGAATGCTCACAAGAAGAAGTTCAGATAGCAGCTTGAGAAGAAAAGATGGGAAGTGAAGATCAAGCTCTTACAGTACACTCCAAGAAAATCAAAATAAAGTCTCATCACCCCAAAGGTAAGCACTTCCATCGGAAATATAATAGTAGAAGATATTTATCTAAATTCAGATGCTATACATGTGATGAAAGAGGACACTTTACCAAATATTGTCCTAGAAACAAAAATAAATCTCATAAGAATAAAGGAAACAAGAGAAGACATCATGCTGATGCTGCAGAAGATGATGAACATTCCACAAAGAGAATCAAGCAAGAAAGTGATGATTCTTCAAGTAATGAAGAATATGTCTTGATTTCCGCTCTCATGGGAAACATCACACATGGAAGCAATGATTGGATTATAGATAGTGGGGTTTCCAAACATATGACGGGATTCGAAGAATCCTTTGTGAAACTATCAGAACATGAAACTTGGAGATGACTACCAGTATCCAATAAAAGGTAGTGGGGAATCCTCATATAAGATAGACTCTGGAAAGTCTATGACGATGAAGGATGTCTTGTTTGTACTAGGAATTAAGAAGAAACTCCTCTCCATATCTGCATTGGATGCAAAAGGCATGAGGGTTGCATTTGTAGATGGCCAAGTTCTCATGTGGCCAAAGGGAAAGACTATTGATGATGCAGTAGTGATTGGGGAACAAGAGGGAGGTCTATACAAATTGAAGGGCCAACCAGAAGAAGATTTGGTTCATGACTCAGTAGAACCAAATGAAATTTGGCATAGAAGGCTTGCACATGTGCATTACAGAGCACTACCACTTGCAAACAAAGATGTTGAAGGTATTCCAAAAATTTAGGAAAAACATGATGGTGTCTGCAAAGGATGTGCGAAAGGATATAGCACAAAGAAGAAATTTCCAAGTAGCAAGAGCAAGGAAAAAGGAATCTTGGAAATCATCCACTCTGATGTCATCTAGTTCATCAAGCGGAAAAGAAGATCTAAACCTTTCGATAACATAATGGTGGAGAATTCGCATCAAATGAATTCAAAAAATTATGCAAAGGTTCAGGGATTAAGAGGGAGTTAACCACTCCATATAATTCACAATAGAATGCGGTTGTAGAAAGGAAGAATAGAATGGTCATGGAAGCTGCAAGGGCCATGCTTCATGATCAAGGTCTTCCCATGCATCTTTAAGCAGAAGCTACCAGAACAACGGTGTATGTACATAACCATACTCCACACAAAGTACTCAAGAAAAAGACACCTAAAGAAGTCTTTTTCGGCAAGAAACCAGAAGTCAGTCATATCAGAATATTCGACTGTCCAGTGTACATATACATTCCGAAAGAAAAGAGGACAAAGTTAGATCCTTGAGGAAGGAAGGGTGTATTTGCGAGATACTCTGAAGGCTCGAAGGCTTACATAATATACTTCCTAGGATTTAAGAAGATCGACATCAGCAGGGACGTAACATTTGATGAAGACTCAGCTTACAACAAATACAGAAAGAGACCTGCTGAAGAACTTGAAGAAACAGAAGTACCCAAAATTCATGACACAACCATGAACAAAGAAATTCAAGAAGAAATCGAGAAATAGAAGAACCTCAAGAACATGTAGATCCACTTTAGGAGAAGAATGCTCAAAAGAGGAAACCTGCTTGGGTACGAGAAGATATCCAAGGTGTAGAAAGATATGGGGCTCCAAAAGAAAATCATAGAGAAAGGAAAAGAACTAGGTCCTGCTTCGGTTATGTAGCCTTATTATGTGACTTCATCGATAAAGAACCTTCCAACTATGAAGAAGTGACATAAAAGAAATAATGGAAGGATGCTATGATCGAAGAGCATCAATCGACCATGAAGAATGATGTTTGGGATGTTGTCTCTAGACCAAAGGGGAATTCTATTGTAAATTCCAAATGGATCTACAAGATCAAGCATGCTGCAGACGGAAGCATAGAAAAATATAAAGCAAGATTTGTGGGTCGTGGCTTCTCCCAAAAATAAGGAATAGATTATGAAGAAACGTTTTCACCTGTAGCCAGATACACTTCCATCAGATCAGTACTTGCTCTGGCTTTAGTGATGAAATGGAAGATACACCATATGGATGTCAAGACTTATTTCTTGAATGGTGTAGTGGAATAGGAAGTGTATGTGGAGCAACCACTCGGTTTTGAGACACATGACAGGGAGACTCATGTGTGTAAATTAAAGAAATCCTTGTACGGTTTGAAACAGACACCTAGGACATGGTACGACATAATTGATAGCTTCCTATACAGTTTGGGTTTTACCAAAAGTAAAGTAGATTCCAACCTTTACTACAAGGTTGAAGATGGGAACCCAGTGATACTCCTGTTGTATGTAGATGATCTGTTTGTAACAGGTATGGATGGGTTAATTTCTTATACAAAGAGGAAGCTTGCTGCTGAGTTCGAAATGAAGGACTTGGGTATGATGCACTATTTTCTATGCATGGAAGTGTGGCAGAATACAGATGGAATCTCCCTCAGACAAGGGAAGTATGCAGTAGAAATATTGAATAGGTTTAGGATGATGGACTGCAAGGCCATAACCACACCCATGGCATCGAATCCGAAGCTTCTAAGTGATGCTTCATTAGAGACAGTTGATGCTACGATGTATAGTCAGATGATTGGGTCCTTGATGTACCTGACAAATATGAGACCAGATATTTGCTTTGCTATGAACACCTTGAGCTAGTTCCTGAAAGATCTGAGACATGTTCACTTGATTGCTGCAAAGCATATTCTAAGTTACCTAAAGGATAGAGTTGATTATGGGCTCAAGTATAAGGCTGATCAGAATATTAACCTAGAAGGTTATGTTGATTAAGATTGGGCAAGCAATTCCATCAATAGAAAGAGCACTTCAGGGTGCTGCTTCAGTATGGGATCAGTTATGATCTCTTGGTTTAGCAGGAAACAGTCTTGCGTGGCACTGAGTACAGCTGAAGCAGAGTATGTCGTAGCTTGTTCAGCTAGTTGTGAGGCAGTATGGATGAGGAAGATACTGTATGATTTATTTGATATCCAGTTGGATGATACTTGTATATATTGCAACAACCAGAGTTGTGTGAAGTTGTCTGAGAACCCGATGTTCCATGACAAGTCGAAGCATATCGAGATCAATATCACTATATCAGGGATATGGTGCAAAGAGGAGCAGTGAAGCTCCAGTATGTTGCAACAGACAAACATATAGATGATGTGTTGACTAAGCCATTGGCCAGAGTGAAGTTTGAGTACTTCAGGGAGAATCTTGGTGTTCTCTAGATCGAGGTTCCCTCCAAGGGGAATTGATGAGTCCGTGAGACATTCTGACATGGTGAGAGGATTGGTTCCTTCCATGGTTAGATGTAAGTGCTGAGCCATTCTGAGGTGACTATGGGATGTGTTCCCACATGATCAGATATAAGCACTGAAGGCCATTCTCTGGGAGAATGGAGGCACCTGGTCAGTTACCAGGAATAATCCACCTGGAGCTGAGGGCCATTCTGATGTGACTGTGGGATGTGCTCCCACATGATCAGATGTAAGTGCAGAGCCATTCTGATGTGACTGTGGGATGTGTTCCCACATGATTAGATATAAGTGTTGAGCCATTATGAGGAGACAGTGGGATGTGTTCCCACATGATCAAATGTAAGTGCTGAGCCCTTCTAGCATGGATGCGGGATGTGTTCCCCACATGGATGGATATAAGCACTGAGCCCTTCTGACATGGTTATTGGATGTGTTCCTCCCATGGTCAGATATAAGTTTTGAGCCCTTCTGACATGGATCTTGGATTTCTTCCTCCCATGGTCAGATATAAGTGCTAAGCCTTTTCGATATGGTTCTTGGATGTGTTCCTTCCATGATCGGATGTGAGTGTTGAGCCTTTCCGATATGGTTCTTGGATGTGTTCCTCCCATGATTGTATGTGGGTGTTGAGCCTTTCCAATATGGTTCTTGTATGTGTTCCTCCCATAATCAGATTTGAGTGCTAGGCCTGTCTGACATGGTTCTTGGATGTGTTCCTCTCATGGTCAGATGTAAGTGCTGGGTGGGCCATTCTGACTTAGGGTCAGATATAAGCACTGAAGAATACCTACATGGAGGTAGGCCTACAACTAGCATGAAAAAGGGCTGGCTCTATAGAACTTCCTATGAAGAGAAGAATCAAGAGATAGCACCAGTAATGATCCAGATCGAGTGATGATGATCCAATAGTGATGATCTAGATTGAGTGATGATCAGGATCCAGTGATGATCATCTAGTAGTGATGATCCAGATCCACTGATGATGATCCAACAGTGATGATCTAGATCTAGTGATGATCCAGATCCAGTGATGATGATCCAGTAGTGACGATCTAGATCCAATGATGATCCAGATCCAGTAATGAAGATGATGAGAACTTGATGATGATCCAGTGGATATAGAGAAGAAGACCTGTACTAATAAATTGTGTCAAGAGAATACCTTCCTAGTTAAGAGGGAGTGTTGATGTATTTGTATCTTTGGCATGTATTCACTTGTATATTTTATGTATTGTACCCCAATGTTTATTCTAGGAAGTATTTGTAATGTAATTGAGTCATGTCATGCCTCGATGTTCCTATTGGGAGATTCAATAATGTAAACAATTCATGTAAAGTCATAGAGGGTAACCCTTCCTATTGATCAAGGGTTAAAGTCCTCGTAGTTGTGGGGCCCTAGGGTTATTAGACTCTCCTAGAGAAGCCAGCCCTAGTGAGTTATTGTCAAGTCAAGAATTAGTATAAATAAAGAGTGAGTGTCTCTATTTATCACACATTCACTCACACTCAGTTGTAGCGCATAACTGAGAGAGAAGAAGCTGTTGGGACAAGAGAGAGAGACTTCTGCTGTCGGGAGATCATCTTACTTTTTTGAGGTTTTTCTTTTGGTGTTGATCCTATCTCTAAGGAAGTTGTAGGTTTTTCTCCTTTATGGTTTCCCCGAGGAAAATCTTTGTGTCTATTGTCTATTGTGTTTGATTGATGTGCTTGTTATTCTCGCAGTTAAAGATCCTAAGATAATGCTGGCTTGAATGATAAAAATCTAACACCGCTCATGAAGAAGAAACTCTCTGACTGTAAGAGAGGATGTCACAAGAATTTTGGATATTCCAGCATATTAGTAGAATTATTCTTTGAGAGAGTGTCCACTATCAGCCCTGCAGTACCACTTCCATCTTTTCCCCTCACCATCCTAGACTAACTAGGTGGGGAGAAGTCTTCCTCCGCCAAGGTGGTGGAGGATTAGTCCAGGGTGTATATGATGATGACTTTTATGTGTGGTGGGAGTGACAATTTGCAGTACTTGAGCAATTTCCTTACTCTAGTTTAGATTTTCTAGGAGACAATGATATCATCCTCCCGCTAGGAGGAATGTGGGGAGAGCTAGGTATTTTTCTTTTTGTGTTTTTAATTTGTTATGAATTTTTGTCATAAAATTATATACATATGTATAAGAGTTTTTAATCCATTTTAATGTTTTTAAAATGCATATGTTGGACCTGTACGCCTTGATGGTAACCCTAGGATTTATGTACGACCTGTAGCAGGTGAAGAATAGGGTTTACTGAGGGTAATCGAGGGAAATCTGGACAGGATGACCCAAAGAGTTCTGACTATATGGATTGAGAAAATTCCTGCTATTATGCAATAATTTGTTGTAGGAATTCCCCCTACCTAGATACGCCTCATGAAGAGGGTATCCAGGGTCGTTCTAGTTTACATAGAAGCCAAAGAGGCTACTGCAGCTGATGAGGTTGTTGATGCTGGTGATCAGAACTAGATCTATGGGAATTTTATTGATTGCGATCCAAATTTTTTGTATATTTATACAGTTGTGACTGGATCTTAGGATCAAAACTTGACCTATCTATGGACATATTTTTACATATATATATATTTCCTACTTATTTACATGTGTTCGAAATGTATATGTTATGTATATTCTACAAAATGTGTCTTAGATGCCAATATAGAATATAGTTCGCATATGCATCAGTTAATGTATTTTCATTACGTGGAATGTGATTAAATGAAATATAATCAAAATTTCTTTCAAGTAATATAACCTGCAAAAACTGACATAACAAGGTAGGGTTTTGCACCTGATAAGATCCATTGAGTTGGGAAACCACCAGTTGAGAGTCAAGTTTAACTTCCAGCTGGGTGATGCCATGTGACAAGGAATCCCATAACAACTAAAGCCCTGTACTCAGCCACATTATTGGTAGAAGGACCTAGGGAAGTGCCTCTAGAGGCAACTAGCTATCTCGAGGATGAATAAATGACCCAAGCGACTGAAGCTAGGTTACAAGTATGACGACTAGCGCCATCCACAAAACCCATGAAACACTCAGTTGACATCCGTAACAATCACCAGATGATATAAGAAACACTAACTAGGGGTCCAATGAATGTTGGCAGGGGTTTTGGTAAGTGAGTTGCACAACATTACGGTAGCTGCGCAAGCTCACGCGACACCGCGCAAGGCCAGATTAGCGCGATGGGTGGAGAGATAACCGTTTCTGAATATTTAATATATTATTTGACCAAGTTTTGTCACCATAGGTCATTAGCAGTTACAAGTTAGTTAGGAGTGGACCTTCAATGTAAAGGCGCAAGCCTATATATAGAACTAGTTTTGCAATTGTTATAGAGATCATCGAGGTTGAGAGCAATATTATCTTGAGCATGATTATCGCTTGAGGTTTGGTGTGATCTATCTATGGTTTTGGAGAATTTTATGTTGTATTTGTGATCTATCTGGGTTTTTTCCTAATGTATTCAGCCTCTTGTTGTGGAGAATACTTGTCTGCTTTGGATCCTTTGCGTAGAATCAATATCATATGATAGTTTTTGCATAAATCTTGTCTTTTATTCTACTGTTTTCCCTGCTGTGATCTAATCTGTGTTGATTCCACTGTGATGTAATCTATACGATGTTGTGATCTAATCTGTTATGATATTTCTGCGGTATGTTCCATTTATTCTATGATTTATTGATGTTTCTGTGATCTGTTCTAATTCTGTCACATTTTTGTTGCATTATGAGTTAAGATGTTTTATAAATGATGTTGCTACACTAGCGAAACTGTGGCAAATGTATGATGCAATCTGTAGTAGTGGAAATGAATTAATGATAACTGCATAGTTTTAGATCTAATAGTTATGTTGTCTCCCCATCGGATCCCATACCCTCCCTTCTCACTACTGGAAATTCGGTTCCGACAGCTCTCCCTTGAACATCTCGAGTGAGATTTCGCCCACTCTGCGGATGTTGCTGCATAGGGTAAAACCTATCTGGGGCGGTGCTTAGGGAGATCACGCTGGTTGGGTGTCGACAGACTGAGAACCCATGTCAACAAGGATTTGTTGGTGGATTTTCATCAACAATGACTCTATAGTGGGAGAATTCACTGAACCAACCATGCCATCGACATGGGGTCCAGGCTTGGGTTTCTCGACACTATGGGTAGACCACGGTGCCTCAGGTACAATTTCATATAATATCCTAGACTAAGCATATATCAAATCCATATGCTGAGCCCTTAGGATGGCCACTTCTTCATTGGTCACCCTAGAAGTGGATACATCCTTAGATATATAATGAAATAAATATTTAAGGAACCACTCTAACAAGAACTCAGGGGGAATGGTGGATTTTATCTAGATCTTCTGTCTTCGCCACTCTTGGATATGATCTGATATGTGCGTGGATTTGTCTTTCTGAAAGGTAGACAATAGGTATGTGCCAGCATCATACCGGACAGGAAGCTCGAAGTGGTTCAAGAACACATTTGCTAAGTCCCAAAAAATGTCAAACACATCAGAGGGAAATTCAATATACCACTTTGCTGCAACCTTAGTCAAAGTTATTTGGAACAACCTCAATCGAACAGTGTCATTGTTCAGTGAGTTGGAAGAGCACCATAAATGAAAAGTGGTGATATGGGCACTTGGATATTCACCAATTTTTCCCTGAAACTTGGGAATGTCTAAGGGTAACTTGTTTCAAACAGGTGGCCACGTGGAACTATGTTTCACCGAGTCATTCACCAAATTAGAAAAATATGGCAAGTTTAAAGTTTCCAGGAACGAAAATTTAGGCCTAACCGAAGTCTAAAAAGCATGAGTTTAGGAGGTAGAAGGACCTGCCCCGTGGTTCCAAAACGTAAAGGTGAGGTTTCCACCAACCACCGATTGTGAAGTAGTTGGAATACTTTGAAATGGATTCCACCCATAATCCAGTGGATTATTTGTGTGTGGTGCAGTATATGTGGTTTGAGCCCCTCCAGATGAAACTGGAGTCTGAAATACCAGAGCGAGTATCCCTCTGCTAAAAATCGAAAAGGGAGAGCTCGTAAAGGAGGTTGAAACCAGGGTCTGGAAACCTTGGCTAAAAGCGTTCATGTTTATAAACTGCATTCCCACATATGTAAATGTAGGTCCTACATAAGGTGTAGATGGGGGAATGTGCCCCCCATTCCATGGGAATCCTTGAACAAATGAGGATGATCCACTAGGACCACTCTGAGCAGTGTGCATGAAAGAGGGGGAAGAAAAAGGTGCACTGGGAATCCTAGTGACCACCCCACTAGAAGGATATAATACATGGGAGGAAGTCAGTGGTTGAACCACTCGACTACTTGGTGATAAGGGTGCAATGGATGAACTTGGTCTAGGAGTACCAACCTGGGGAGTGGCACTCCTCCATACAACAATGCTGAAGTGGGGGTAGAAATACCCTCTCTAGAGTTAGCCATAACTCTACTCATGGGAACACCAATCACATGTGAATTAAAGGGAAAAACTTGGATGATCACAGGATTAAGTCAGTAGAGGGGGGTTAAAGTTATTTGCGAACACGTCAGTCTGCAAGTATTCAATATGTACTGCGGTTGTATAAACCTGATTAGTCCTAAGTTCCAGTTCGCCTAGAACTTTGCTTACTCATACTGGTTTAAAAGAACTAATAGTGTCTAATATACGCCTTTGAGGGGGTGGTGGAGGCTCCATTGTAATAGCTAGAGGAAGGTTTTGTAACCTTCTTTACCTTCTGAGAGGTTGGTCCTCCATAGCTAAAAATTGACTCTTCACACACCTAAAGGCCGACTAAATACAAAAATCCACACAAAAATCACTAAACGTTTCCTAAATCCCAACAGACAAACGGGTATAAGATATGCCTTCCAAAATAAAGTTGATAGATGGTTACTTGGAATCCCTATAGATGTTCTTAGGAAAAACTGAAGGAATTACCCAACCACCCTCCCACACCTTCTACCGAGGTTACCTTCCAAGCCCAACCAAGGTAGACCAGAAATAGCCTTCCGGTATTCCGATGTATGAACCCTAAATGTCAAAGAGACTAAAGGCTACCGCAACTACACTAGGAGTCTGGGGGGACAGTCGTAAGCCTGATTCATACGTATGGGAAGGGTAGCAAAGTTTGAAACCTTGTCAACATTGGCACCGCATGGGGCGCAAGAGTTGGTATCGACATAAGTCCTCAGATGCGTAAAAATCCTGATCTACACTTGAATAAGGAATCAGAGGGTTATCTCCTTAGTCCAGGTCCTCACGCGGTCTCGTGCTTAACTCCTGTGTGAGAGGAGGTTCCCAGATACAGTCAATATAGAGGAGGATTTACCTAGTGATTGGATAAATACATCTAAAATCAAATACTTGTGGAGAGTTAAAGTCCCTAATCCACAAGTCTAGCCTAAGCTAGTTGCTGTATGAACCTAAAACAGAGAAACTTACTAGTAATTTTTTATTATGTCGTTCTTTTTAATAGGTTGTTTTTAATTAGAGTAAAATGGCGTGAAACTTGTATGGTGTTATAGACTCGATAAAAGGAAGAAAAAATGATGTAATATCTAGAAATTCAAAGCAAGATGCAACTACCAAGCCGATTTTTTTTTTAAAGTAAAAGCTAATGAATTTAAAAGTAAGCATGAGAAACCACAAGTCCCCTTGTTTTTATGAATTTATGAAATTTTCTTTGAAAAATAGTGAAAAGAAATACTACATGCAACCTAATGAAAAATATTTTTTTCTTTTCTTTTCAAACAAATTCAAAAATTACTATGCAAATGAATGCAAACTTGAGAAAATTTGACTAATCTAAGCATACAACAATGAAATGAGGCAAAAAAGATCCCAAAGTAACCCAGTTCAATCAAAAGGAAGAAACTGGAACAAAACCTGACTTGGAGGAACTAACAAACTTAAAAGCTTACTAGATCCACAAAAATAAGAATGATAGACTCAGACTACAAGAAGCAGTACAGAGCATAAAGTATTCAAAGGACTTGATCATTGACCTAGAACACAAACACTCAAACTTGCAAACCAAACAGGAGGACCACCTACACTCACCAATGAAAGAAAATCAAACACAAAATCTCAAGGACTTGAAGAAATCAAGTAAATGATGTGAAGTACATACCTTAGACTCACAGAGTCATGTTAACAATAGAGCCCTCACAGCCAATCAAAAGTCCAAAAAACAAGGACAAGCAAACCTTAATGGACCAAAAGATTGCTAGAGGAAACACACGATTTTCTATGCAGACAACACACGTACAACACATGACTACCCAGAAGGAAACCAACGTGTACACAGTGAAACACACGATTGTCTATGCAGAAAACCTGTGTGTGCTACTAATTTTTTTTCAAAGAAAACCTATTAGGCTGGACTCCCCAGTAGAGTCACTAGTTCTGTTGTTCAGGACAATGCACCCTTGTAACCTAGGGTCTCTGGGGTTACCAACTTACTAAGACAATTGCAAATAATTAGCTTATCTAGAAATTGAAATAGGAATAGGAATAATCTTAGAATACCTGGTTTATGACAATTGATCCAAGCTTGGTCTTCTCCTGTTTCAGTCTCTTCCAAAGCTTCTAGGGCTTCTCCAATTCACCTGCAAAAGAAAAATTATTCCAGCAATATCTTGTATATATATTTCAATGATTAATTATATACATGTTCATAATAAAATAATTAAGCAATTCATAATTCATCACATACAAGAATTCAACAATACAAATATTGGAAGAAGAACTTTCTTTATTAATAAACAGAGAATGGTGAGATTACAACCCAGCTTCTGAAACAAGAATTCCTCTACAAACTGAGGACATTGAGTTCTGCTGCTCCAATATATTTGAAGGCATACCACCAACATAACTTTTATCTTCTAAAAATGATTGATAAGCCCCATCCCATGCCCTCTATTTATACATGGGGCAATAGAGAGGTTTCAAAGGTTGGGATGGTTGAGACAGTTGAAATAATTATTGATTAAGGCTCAACAAATCTCGACTAATCATGATTTATATTTTTAACATTAAATTAAGGTACACACAAGTATTAATATAGGAAAGGCACGTATGAAATGCTCTTTGCTTAAACAAAACTCGCGTTTTCAATGTATACGCAGGTTGCAATGCAAATAGTCGCGTGTGCAACCCTAATCTCCAAATAAAAATATATTAAGCTCGTCAGGATATTATGTATCATCGGTCACGCACATCTATAATGTTTTAGCTACTTCAATCCCGATTTTCCTTTTATGTCTCGACATTTTGGATGTCAGTACTCAGACGGAGAAGTGCCATTTTGGTTGATAACACACCCTACCCCTGCATAGTTGGTACCTCACTGGAGGGTGTGGTCCCACATCTGCACATGCACATATTCTGTTTTCAATATCTATCACATGTATGATCTAGCTACCACTATGCTAGCGCACCATTAGGTCCTTAGACCTACCTTGAAGGTAGAGGCCTCTTTGGATCTCCTTGGTAGTCCATGCTCATGTATGGATAGTCTTGTATAAGGATAGGAAGTTTCCACCATTGTGCAAGAAGATATTGGGTGAAGAAATGACCTACTAGACTTCCTCCCTCCCTATGATTTTTTGGGACATTTACCAGAGTCACCTTGAATTGCGTCCTACCACGCGAATCACCACACACACGTATTGACATGTTCATGAGCCATCCGCTCCCTCCATACTGCAAAGTTGGCCTTATTTGATCGCCATCTATCATCTCAGAAGGAGGCCCCACTAGTGTTCCACTGTTATTCATCTCATCCTTATTCAAAACACCATCCCTTTTGGTACACCGAACACTTCTTCCTTGCTTGATTAACCATTACGGAGTTTTCTCTAAGCTCTTTTATGACTCCTAAAAGAATGAAAAGATTTTCGAGCACGCTTCCCTCCTTTCACGCTCGTTAAATTATTTGAGAGGGCGTCTATGTGGCCTTGTTTATCTCCTTTTTTGGACTATGTAGACTATTAAAAGAAAAGGACGACCCTAGCACATTATAGCTAGGAACATTTCCCTTTGTATCCTTTTATGCTTTCTTAGACATTGGGATCGTAACTTACGAAAAATATCATTATAACCGTCTTTAAGCTCTTTTCCAACCCTCTCATCAAGAAAATTTTGCCGAGCAAACTTGGTTTTGTTCATGCTCGTAAATTTTTTTGAACGACCGTCCAGTCAGTATATGTTTAACCTTTTCCATTCTGGTTGGACTACCTACGGTAAATAAGTCTTTCTTCCCCCAAAGGTTGAGAGAGCTCTCCTTTGTACACTTTTATCGCTCTTTAGACTTAGGAGACTATTGTACGAAAAAAATACCACACTGGAGTCTTCTTCATGTTTTGAGACTCTCTAAAAATGAAAACACCATCGAGCATTTACCGTCTCGGGCTTGGTAAAAATCCCCCAAATAGTGTCATATTGGGCATACTTCTATCCCTTCTTCATGCTCCTTAAACTATGAAGAAGTCCCAAATGAAGTCTTTAGGTGCCACCACATATGCTTTCTCATTATGGAAGCTTTCCCCCATTGGGTAACCTTTGTTCAGAGTACTCTGGAATGAGTCTCACCTGGATCCCCTAGATATCATTAGTCCAGTTACTTCCCCCAGTATCTCTTGTTGTAGTTATCTTCCCCATTTCCTAGCTATGGTCCTTCCCCGTAAGTCAGTACCATTTTCTTCCAAGTCATCCATGTCGTCATACTCTGAACAAAGGAAGTTTGATTCCCCCGTGCCCTTGTTCCCCATGTAGTGTGTCATTCCCCTAATTGTTTCACACCTTTGGTTATTCCCCTCGCACTTCTAATCAAGGAGACATCATTACCTTATTAGTTGAAGGTATCCCTCTGTCGATGTCAACACATCTATTCTAGAGGATAGACCCATAGGTACTTGTATCTTGGCTTCATCCACCTCATTGATGAGTTCCTTGGACCACTTGAAAGGAGTCATTAGTGCCTTTCGGGTTGGTTATGTCTCATGTTCTTGACTTCAACTACACTATCGCACCGTTGATATTCGTACAGGGTATTGGTTCGTTCATTATTTGGTTGAAGACCCTGGTTCTCACCTGAATCTAGCACATTGGTAAGTATATCTATGAGACCCACACAGTCTCATTTCCCATGTGATTTTTGGGCTGCGTTGGCGATAGTGTTCGAAAGGCCCTCAGTGTCATGCTTTCATGTATCTCCAGTACTTGATGCTATATATTGTACCACAGAGATTCTGAATCTCAGTCATTGAGTTCCGTCAGTTATGTACACCTCCAAATATAGCAGAGAATCAGTTGTGATATTGCATTCCATGAGAATTCCATTGTTCATATGTATCATTTCTTTAGATCAGTTTATGTATTCAACCTCCCATTGAGGCCACCATTATGTATCATTAGTTTCATATGTATAGATCGAATCCCATTATTTTGAGCCTTGACCCCCATTTTTCATTCTTTGAGACATTGTCATGAGCATGGGTATTACCGCCTTGTCCATGTACATGTCCACCATTATATGTATATCATCCATTTTTTAGAAGTAATACAAAACAAAAATCCACCGTAGTTTGAACGAGGAAGCTTCACTCCTTTGCAGTTTTCTCCACTCTCTCCACTGTTGTCACCATTTATTCCCATGATCCTATGATGTCTATTGGACATACGATGAACTCATGTCCTCACACACCAGGGGGAAATCCGTTAACACAAAAAGGTGTTCACCTAGTTCTCCATGGTCTAAACCATAGTCATACATCATATTCCCACCATTATTCCATCCATTTTGACCTTCACAATTGTATTTCCACTAAAAATGGTCCAAAACATCATTATTCCTCTACCATAGATGAAGGCAGATGAGCATTTATTGTGATTTATCCCCACTCTCCTAAAAAAAGGGTCAAAAAACTGAAAAAATGAGAATGGGTCAAAAAACCATAGATAAATACCATGGGTCAAAAACCCTAAGACCATACTATAATACATTGTGAAGAGCTCTCCCAAAACAGGTTTTAGTCACTTTTTGGCCATTCCAAAAGCATTAACCTTTTGTTAATCTTTTTATCACTTGTGGTTAATTTTTTCCATTTTTCTCTGAGTCGCACCACATACTTTCCTGCCATTATTCCCATTGCCACACCATTTTCCACGGTGTACGTTGAGTTCTCTTCGTACCCATTTTGGATCCATCCACCGCTTAACAACTATCTATGGAAGAGACTGAAGAACCAAACCATGGAGCTGCAGAACCACTTCCGAGGACGGTTACGGTGGCCCATCTTGCACGAAGAAGCTATTTTTTTCTTGTTATACATTAGTTAGTTTTACATATTTGAAAAAACCCTAAAAAATATTCGTTATCATTGTCTCGTTTCTTTTGTTATGATTGAACTCTACCTTATGCTTTGGACGAGCTAAGGTTGGTGCTTTTGCACGTGGTAGGGGAGAAATCCTCACAAAAAAGTAATTTATCATAAACAATTTATGACTGAAACACATGAAGAATTTTACTACTTTTAATGAGAAACAATTAAAAAACACAATCACACATTAAAAAATCAGACTCAGAAATTTTTGGTCAAATGACCTAGGAAAAAAACCCCAACCTCTGGGGAAAATTTTATCTAGAGAAAGAGAATTGTATTTTCTGCTATATAATCAAATTACAACAAAAACATAGATAAACTTATCTCAATCACAGTGCTCAACAAATTGACTGAATTCAGAAATTTTATAGTCAAAATTTATGCTAATTAGGTGCCTTGAAAACTGTGTCAAAATGGTTGTACGAATTGCCTCAATTTTCATGCCCACTATTGTACTGTATAGACTGTATGGACTGCCTCTATTTATATTCCCATTGTAGGAACTGTACTGCATTTCGTTCCCAAGAATTTTTTCCTCGAAAATCGTGCCCAGGAAAACTGTCTCAAAAAACATGTACACAATTTCCTCGGGAAACATGTTGTATGGAAATGTAATTTATGCTATTGTATGGTCTTTAGAAACATGCCCTCTTGTTTTCTCTCTCTTCCTGCAATTTTTCTCCTTTTGTGCTGTCCAACTCTCATGAAAAACAGAATGAGACTCTAATGCCTTCCCTTTCCTTTTTGGTGTGTAAATGAGGAAGATGAATAGTCATGTAATCCAAGGGCCCAAAATGAATTAGATGGATGGATGAGATTAAATGCAGTTTTAATTCTCTCCAAAATTAATTTCACTCACCTCACTTAAATTTGTCAAAAATTCACTTTATTCTCTAAAGTGAACATTAAAACTCATCTCAAGTTATTAATTGCAAGGGTCACTTTAATTTCCCCTTTTAATGAATTAGGAAAAATTCATTAGGGGAACACTTTCCTAGGTATAAAACTCAACACTCCCTCTTACCGAGGATGGTTTTCTGCACCACACCCAACTTGTCTTTGAAATGAATGAACTTTCCTCTTCCAAGAGAATTTTTCAAGATATCTGCAACTTGCTCATCAATGGAAATGTACTGCAACTCCACAACTCCTCTCTAAACATAATCACAAATGAAATGGTATATGATCTGAATATGATTTGACTTGTCATGAAATACAGGATTCTGAGAGAGTTGGATGCAACTCTGATTGTCATAGTAAATAATTGTAGGCCTCGAATTTTGATCAAATAAATCCACCAATAACTCATGAATCCACAGTAGCTCGCAGCTAGCTTGACTGGCTTCCATGTACTTAGCCTTTGCAGAACTCAAAGCAATAAAATTTTTCTTTCGACTGAGCCACGACACTGCTACCAAGCCCAAACTAAAACAACATCTAAAATTGCTCTTTCGGTATGCCACACTACCTCTCAAATATGAATCCATGAATCCAATCAATCTAAGCCCATTCGATCTCCTATAATACAGAATACAATCCACTGTACTTGCAAGGTATTTCAACACATGTTTTTTGACAACCTAGTGCACCCTCCTAGGATACACCATGAACTGATTGAGAGTGTTCACCACAAAACATGGATTTGGTCTCGAGTTGACCAGATACATCAATGAACCTGTGAAATGACGATATAAGGTAGGATCCACCAACTCTCCCTCAAAAGCATGAATATTCTTTCAGTTGGTGACCATAGGTGTAGACATTGACCTACAATCCTCCATCTAAAATATCTTTAGAATATCTACTGCATAGTTTCCCTGCTCCAAGAAAATATGACCAGGCTCATGCCAAATTTCCAATCCTAAAAAATAATGCATCAACCCAATGTCAGTCATCTCATACTCTGAAGCAAGATCTCTTTTGCAAACTGCAATAGGTCTCTCCTTACCTATGATAATCAAATCATCCACATACAACAAAATAATGAGTGGATCATCTCCAACCATGATGAAATAGAGATTCAGATCAACCTCACTCTTCTAAAAACCCATCGACAATAAGTAAGAGTCTATCTTGGAATACCAAGATTGAGGAGCTTGCTTTTGCCCATACAAGGATTTCTTCAGCCTGCACACATGAGACTCTCTACCATGAATCTCAAATCCATGTGGATGATCCACATAAACGTTCTTCTGTATGATTCTATTGAGAAATGCAGTCTTCACATCCATTTGATGTATCTTCCAACCCATTTTTGCAACAATGGAAATCGATGATTTGATAGAAGTATAACGAGCAACCAGTGCAAAGGTCTCATCATAATCAACTCCCTCTAGCTATGAGAATACCCGTGCCACAAATTGAGCCTTGTATTTATCCACACCACCATATGCAACATGATTTACCTTGTAAAGCCAATGATAAGTCACCATTGACTTCCGCTCAGGTCTCAGAACAGTCTCCCAAACATCGTTCTTCATGATGCAATGGTACTCTTCTATCATGGAATCTCTCCAAACATGATGCTGAGAGGCCTCCTCAAAAGTAGATGGATCCAAATCATGAAGAATAGCAACCAAGGCCATACCCAACCTATCTAGCATCACTATAGTCCTCACTGGCTCCTTGGGAGTTCCAAAATCCTTATCTTTCTTCAGGGTCTCCCGAATCCATTTAGGATTCTTCTTCCATGAAGGTTTCTAGCAAACTAGTTTGTAATCATTTGAGGAACTCCCAGAAGTAGAAGGACCATAAACCTGTGTACCATGAGCCAGTGAACCAACAACTGGTGAAATATGTGATATGGTAGTTCTGTATGGTGAAACTGCGACTTGAGAACCAAAAAATGTCCCCGAATAACCTGCTGGATGAACTACTGAACCTGAATATCCCTTTCCTGTACTTTGTGTTCCAGTAAACCCAAAAACCTATGAACCTGTCACTTGTATTAAAGGTACCCCTGAAGCTACCTGAGGTGTGGGAACCTGCTTCTCTCCCTGCACTAACTCTCTGGAATTCCTGAAGGCACAATCCTCCTCAAATCTCACTGCCCACCTCACAACAAACTTCCTCATAGCGAGAAGATAAATGTGAAATGCCTTCAAAGTCTCATTATACCCCAAAAATATTCCTCTCTCTGCTGTGTGCTCAAGCTTTGTCCTCTTCTCAGAAGGGACATGTGAAAAAGTCAAGCAATAAAATATACAAAAAATGACTCACCTCAGGCTTCTTTATTGTGAACATCTCCTCAGGAGTCTTGTTCCCCAGGGAACTATGGGGACTCTTGAATTGAAGATAAATAGTTGTACTACATGCCTATTCCCAAATAAAGAAAGGAAGTGACTGATCATGTAACATGTCTCTTGCTGCTCCAATAATAGATCGGTTCTTTCTTTCTACCACTCCATCCTGCTCAAGAGTGTATGGTACTATCAACTATCTCTGAATTCCCTCCTTTATGAAATACTCATAGAACTCCTTGGAGGTATACTCACCCCCATTATCTAATCTGAGTTCCTGATTCCTCCTCCCAGTCTCGTTCTCCACAAGAGATTTGAACTCTTGGAACCTCTGCAAGACCTCTTAAGATTTATTTCTCCTTAGGAAGTAGATCCAAGTATTTCTGGAATGGTCATCAATTAATGTCACATAATACTCAAAACCTCTCAGATAAACAGATGAAATACGACCACACAAGTCAGAATGTATCAAATCAAGTACTCCTGTTGACCTGCTATCACTGCTCATAAAAATAGTATTGGTGTGCTTTCCCAAAGCACACCCCCTGCATACAACATTGTGCTCAATGTTGAACTCAGGAAAACCTGTAACCATGTACCTCAACATCCTCAAAGCTGGATGATGCATATGATCCATCCTCCTATTCCATAGCTTGCAAAGCTCACTGACGCGGCTATGTTTCAAAGCATGTTGGGGCTGAAACAAGAGCTTGTACAACTTCCCACATCTAACTCCAATGGTGTAAGAGGTATATGGTCCTGCGGTCTTGGGGAATATGTGCACATGTCCATCTAGGAAGGACACCCAAACACCCCTATACTCGATCATGGAAAATGATATCAAGTTATTCTTCAGCCTAGGTACAAAAATACATCCCTCAAAGCCATGGGACTCATGGACTCTCTCTGAAATATATGTTGGGGTGCGCACCCTAACGGTCCTTAAGGTGGGTAACTCCGCATGTTCTTGGGAGTTTTGTAAGAGTTACGACTCAAAATAGTCTTAGGGGTGTTGGAGTTGAGAAAAAGCCCTATTCTTGTAATAAACCCGTGGTTTAAGTCCAGAGTTTAGGGTTCGGGGTGCCCATGGTTTAAGTCCATGGTTTTTTAATAGTGCGCTGTATAAATAGGCACTCTTGTAAAGAAGTAAGGTTAGGATTTTGATGTAAAGCAATTGATGTGAAGCTAATGGTATTGTGGTAAAAGAAGGTTAAGTCCTAGCTGTGTGCGTGGACGACCTCTGCAGCTGTGTGCGTAGAGGGTTTTTGTAAGTGAGCAAGAAGATCTACAGCTGTGTGCGCAGAGGCCTGCAGCTGCGTGCACGGATTTAAGGACATGAAGGGATCTGTAGCTGAGTGTGCAGATCAGAACTGTGATTTTGTAAAGAAGTTGAATAAAACACAATTTTGTGGACGTAGCCCCTACACTGGGGGTGAACCACGTTATATCTGGTGTTGTGGTTCTTTGTGTTATTTTGTTATGTTCTTTTATGCATTGATAAATAGATATATCTGATAAGTAAGATCACTGCTAAATTATTAGCTTCGCTGTGAACTCCCAGTAAGGGTTAAGCAAGTCACTATTTGTTTATCTATCTGCGAAGTTGTATATGTGAATATCGAAGCTCTGTGTGTATTATCATAAGTTATTAAAGGATAAAGGTACAGTAACATCCCTCTTCTGCTTGCAGAAACCTGATTCTGCGGCACCCCATAGCTGTTTCGGGTGAGACTGTAACCTGTTCGCAAGTTGTTGCCGGAAGGGCCAACACTGTGGGTCTTTTTTTGGTGCGAAGTAAGAGGTTTAAAACCCGAGTCTTCCCTCGTGCCCAACAATATATTGGTCCCATGCCCAATAACTATGACAACCATGTCATCCCCCAACACAACCTCCACATCTATCCCTACCTGTGAAATATTTGAGAACATCTCTCGAGCACCTGCATGTGGCTTAAAGCTCCACTGTCAATATACCACATGTTGGTGGTGGATGCACTGAAAGAATTGTTAGAATAATCAACCCATAGTATTACCCACTTAGACATTAATTCATTTATTTTTGTCTTATTTTCCTAGTTCATGAGTCCCACCATGTGCAAGTTGTTAATTGCCTATCCATAGAGGTCAAACTTGCCATATTTGACTCATGTAGCGCTTGGGAAATCCTTAGGAATCAAATCTGCTTTATTCCTAGCCTCCTAGGCGCCCTTCTACTTTTTCTGCTTTATTCCCTTCTTTTTCAGTGTTTTAAGGCACATAGGAAAGCAAGACTAGGTGAGGTGAACTAGTTTTTTGTCCTCTTCATCCTCCACTCTTTTCTCCATGAAAAA
>LPNX011056674.1:0-34176 GCA_001517045.1 Pseudotsuga menziesii
CTTTTAGTGGGATTTTCAGGGAAATATGGTAGGTAAATGGACGAATGAGCCATGAAATGGGGGAGATGAGGTAGTTAACCATTTTTGGGTGTTAACAACAATAATGTTACTTTTAAATAGTGCAGCAATAAATTAAAAGACTTAAGTGGCTCACTTTTTATTTTATTTTATTTATGTGAGATGCACTTTTACAATAAGGTAACTTGAAAATAGAAATTGCATGCACTAAAAAGTAGCTTAATAAGACTTGAACTCAAGACCTATTTAGGAATAAATCAACTTTGGATCAAGTGAGCTAAGTTTAAAAGGTATGTAAAAGAATGGAAAGAGGAAGGGGGATTTTTTTTTTAACTCTTCTCTCTCGTTCTCCATGCTTGCCTTTTTTTTTCCTGCAAATCACCAAAAAAAAATGAAAAACAAAAACAAAACAAAAAAAATTCCACACAATGGAGTTAGATCTTGGTTAGCTTACCCGAAAATTCTACGTTTTCAAGTTTTCTCATTGTTTTTTATTTCTCGTGATTGCACAAGGAGCACGACAAAGAGCATATGTAGCCGAGAAGACAAGGAAAAAAAACTTCCCCTTATTGCTTTGGATTCACCGTGATCACACAAGGTGCACAGCAAATAGCATACGCAGCCAGGAAAGGAAATAGTCCGAGACTAAAACAGTAAAGATCTAATAATAAAACTGATAAAGTATGAGAGATTTAAAAAAAAATAAAACAAATCCATCACTATAACATTATACTTTCATATTTGCTGAAATGGGTGTTTCTGGAACAAATGGAAATAGTTTTCGATGAAATGAAAACTATTTCCCAATGGAAACGGTGCTCCAGATCCAACGGAATAGCTCCCACATGCCACAAATGCATAGAAAATTCAGAACTAGAAACTCTTTCAAAGTTTTGACAACATCGGTTCCAGATCTTGATCAAAACCGAAAGCGGTTCTTCATAAACGCTCTATTACCATGTTCGGGTACACAAGGTACTCCCAAAATACTAAACACCTTGAGAAACTGCTTCACACAATTAGATCACAGATCAACACACTGATGTTTGTTACGTGGTTAAAACCTTCGAGAGGGAAAAAGTCCACAGCCCCAGCCAAATAACAATTTGGAGCAATTTATTATGCAAAAGAAAGAAAGTTACATGAGCTTCTCATAATCGATCAACTAGCCAAGGACCCTCTATTCTCTTTAAATAGATATCATAGACCAATCGGGTGTTAATTCATGGATCAATGGTAGGTATGATCTAAGAGAAGTTAAACCGTCGGATCACTCTATGTCTAGAACATATCGCGCCTGTCGAATTAGAATATTTACAAATTCATACTAATTCTGTTAGCCAGTTTTTCTACATAGTCTGAATGTTGCCATATGCCAAACTTTGAATGTTTCACTCATAGGCAAAGCCACAACAGGATGAATGAAAGGAAGTCACAGCAGTAATGAAGCAAATGTTAATGTTACAGCCACATATGAGAACAATGTCACAGCTCTAAATGTTGCACAGAATACCCGCATATTGAAAAGGATGATTACACAGTTCACTACAACAGAGGATTTTATTATACATTCAAATAAATGAAACAAAAGGATGAACACGATCAAGTGTTACATCTATACAGCGATTCACATATATAAAACAGAGTTTTAAATGAATAATTTGATCACACTATATAGAATGGGCAGGATCTAAAACAAAGCGGTCGAAAAGATAGCGATTTTTCATCTGCAACGGCGGAAGGGTAGTGGCTTCTTCATCCGCAATGGTGGAAACCCACAACACAAGGATCGGCGACAATGGGAAAACAAACATATCGGAGAGCGGAGGAGAAATGACTAAATGATGGAAGGATAATGAATTTCTCATCCGCAACGGCGGAAGATGGAAAGACTACGGGCTCTGTGGCAAACAAAAACATCGAAAGTCGGAAGGACATCCCCTTCCGCAATGTCAGAGCAAAAAGCAGAATGGGAGCCGCAACGTCGGAGCTTTAAAACATCAGAATTCGGAAGGATATCCCCTTCCGCAATGTCAGAGAAAAAAGCAGAACAAGATCCGCAATGTTGGAGCCTCAAAACATTGGAAGTCGAAGCGGAACGAGAGCCGCAATGACGGAGGTATAAAGGCTTTCAGGAGCCGCAATGGTGGAAGCCAAAATAACAAAAATTCTGACTCGAAACCCAAAAGACAGCCGATTGAGACAGAGCTCATCAAAGCTAGTTTCCCATCCCTCTTCTGAAACGATGGAATTTTAATTCACATATGTGTCCGCTGCGGCACAACACTATTATATACAGAGGAAGTCTCCATATTCAGAGCCGAACCCAAGGTCCTTTGATCTGGAAACAGTGGAACTTGAAGAGTTTAGCACAGTATTGATTCAATGGTGACTATTCGTGGAATGCAGAGAGTCAGACAAACTGGGCATTCGAAGGACTTAAAGTTTTTGTCAGTTAGAGACTTTTGAGAATCTATGATATTCGTGGAATGTGAATCGTTTTGTACAGATCGGCATTCGATACCTATTAACTGTTTCTCATTTGCAATTAGATGGAATATGAAGAGTCCGTAACAATTTCTGTAATGAACGGAGAGAATGGGAATCGAATGGAATATATATATATATATTATAGCAAGCAGATGGAGGTGTGGGCATTGTTCAGTAAGGTAATTTCGAAGATAAGAGATTGAGCACATTGCAGAAAAGGATTGAAGAGTTGGATATGATGATAGTTGTAGAGTATGAAGAGTCCATATGAGAAAGAAAATAAGAATGATATAGTGACAGTCTCGGTGAGTTCTATATGTTCTTAGTCTTGATGATAAACAGAGAAAAATGTACAGAGATAGAATTATAACATCTGTTGTGAATATCTGCAATACTGTCTAATTCAGGATCATAATGTAAATGCTGATTTATAAATCCTAGTCATAGATAGTGAGGGGTTGTAAGGGTTTGATTCATTCTGTAATTCAAAGAGTTCTCTGGGTGGTAGGGTGGATCAAGGGAGAACAGAGTTCTCTGGGGTGTTGTAGCATCCCTCTAGTTGTTTCCAGAAAATAGAAACAAGTTGGTGCTTGTATAATTGGAAGTTGGAGCTTCTGGAGGTAGCATCCTCGTCTGGGTTGAAGCTCAGAAAAAATAAAAGAATGTAAAGAGGAGTTGGAGCTTACCTTTCATTCTTAAGAATAATATTTTTTACTGTTTCCTCATGAAAACATTGTGTCTTGTGTTCGTTGATGTGATTGAATGTTGATTGTTATTTAATTTGCTGCTATATATTGAATGATTTAAACATGTGTCCATAATAAATCTGAAACATCCTTTAAAAGGATGCACTTTGGTATGTAACTGATTCACCCCCCCCTCCCAGTTACTTTAATCCGTCCAACAATTGGTATCAGAGCCAAGTTTATTCAAATCAGTTTAACCACTGGAATCTAGGTCCTAATCAATGGCCAAGAAATCAGAATTTACCAAACATAGACTGCCTCTATTTGATGGACATAATTATGCCTTTTGGAGTATAAGAATGAAACTGTTTCTACAGTCTCAAGGAGTTGATGTATGGCAATCTTGTTTAAATACATATAATGCTCCAGCAACTATTCCAACAGATCCTATAAGTAGAAGACTCTATGAGAGTAATTCAAAGGCTATGTATGGTATTCTAGAAGGCCTAGCAACTTCAGAATTTGTTAAAGTAATGAACTGTTCCTCAGCAAAAGAAATTTGGGACAAACTAAAAACAGTCTATGAAGGGGATGATAAGGTTAAAAATGCCAAATTACAAACATATAGATCTCAATTTGAAAGTTTGAAAATGGAAGAATCTGAAGATATAGCCACTTATTTCCTTCGAATAGATGAAGTTTCCAATACCATGAGAGGGATAGGACAAAAGATTAAAGATGAAGATCTTGTACAAAAGGTTCTTAGATCTCTTCCTGCTAGATTTAATCCTAAGGTTTCTGCATTAGAAGAAAGAGCAGATTTAGATACCTTAGATATGGATACACTTAGTGGAATACTGACTGCATATGAAATGAGAATTTCTGGTGAGACTTCTTCCAGGAAAGAAGCAGCATTCAAAGCAGCAAAAAAGGAGAAGAAGAAGAATGAAGAAGAAGTGAACCATTCTGAAAAATCAGAAGAAGATGAAGAAGAAGCAAATTTTGTCAAGAGCTTAAGAAAGGGTACAGGTAGGCACAAAGGTAAACTTCCTTTGAAATGTTTTGGATGTGGTAGAATAGGCCACTTTGCTTCCAAATGTCCTTATAGTAAGAACTCTGACAATGAGGAAGAAAGCAGTAAAAATCCAAAGCAATACAAAAATAAATACAAGAAGTCTTTCAATTGACGGACTTTCAAGAAGAAGAGTTTATTTACTAAAGAAGAAAGTGATATATCTGATTCTGATGAAAGTGATGATCAGTCAGATGAGAATCTCTTTATGGCTTTGGAAAATCAGAAAGACCAGTATCAAGAGGAAGAAGATGGTGAAGTGGATTTGGAAGCAGAATTGGTAAGTGCTCTATGTGATTTAAGAAGAGAAAGAAAAGAATGTAGACATATTAAGAGAAATGTTAAAGAACTTGAGGATGAGTTGAAAAAATCAAATGATTCATTTGAAAGCACTGAAGCAATGATGATTGAATTAAAACTAAAACTGGAAGAAGCTAGAATCACTGAAGAATCTCTAAACAAATTAATTATGGTAAAGGAAGAAATCAGAAGTTGTCTTATTAAGGAAGAAGGTACAGGAAAGCAACATGAATCACAGTTCATCAATTCTAAATTAGATAATTGAAAGTCAGAGATCTGTAAATGATAAATCTGGACTTGGTTATAAGGCAGCAGTGATCAATGATGGTTCTAGTTCAAGTTTGAAAGAAACAGGTGTAGAAAAGAAGAATGAGAAAGGAGCTAATGAGAATTCAGTGGTTGAGAAACAGGAAGAAAAATCAAGACCAATTGTTCAGAAAATAACACATCATGGGTATCAGAATAATTTTAATGGCTATTGTTTCTTTTGTTACAATTATGGACACAAGGCTGCATTCTGTACTAAATTTTCAAGGAAAATATATGAACATAATGGTTATGAGAAGTCTAGACATGGATATGGAAGAAGATTGGATGTGGCAAGTCAAAACAGAAATAGCAATACTCATAACAGATTTGATATTTTAAACCATGAAACAGAATGTTATAAGTGTCAAAATTTTGGTCATATTTCAAGAAATTGCCCTACCAACTTTCAGAAAGTTAGTAAACTCATCTGTACTCATCAACAAACTCAAATCTAGAAAAGGAAGACTGAAAATCTGAAGGCTGAAAATTGTAATGTAGCACTGCAAGCTGAACATAAAATCAAATGGATAATAGACAGTGGATCCTCCAAACATATGACAGGAAGTAAAAATTTGTTTATCAAACTAGACAAAGGAAAAGAAGGATCTGTCACATTTGGAAATGATCAGACAACTAGAATAATTGGAAGAGGGACTGTATGTTTAAACAGTAAGAAAAACTTGGTTGAAAATGTCCTGTTGATAGAAGACATGGAACACAACTTGCTGAGTGTTAGTCAAACATGTGATAAGGGACGCTACATGATATTTGATTCAAATGGATGTCAAATCAGAGATGTGAAAAAAGATAAACTAATAGGTACAGGCACAAGAAGTGCAAGCAATGTCTATATTCTAGATGAGAAAAAGAATGAATGATGTCTTAGTAATGAGAATGAAAGCTGGTTGTGGCACAAGAGACTAGGTCACATCAATTTTGATAATCTAATCCATATGAGTAAGAATGAAGCTGTAAGAGATTTACCATCTTTAAAGAATCTCTCAAGTTCAGTGTGCAAGCAATGCCAACATGGGAAACAAACAAGAGTCAGATTTAAAACAAAAGAATACTCCACAACTAAACCGCTTGAGATAGTGCATACTGACATTTGTGGGCCCATGAGAACAAAAGGGATGAACGGAGAAAATTATTTCTTATTATTTGTGGATGATTACACTAGAATGACTTGGCTTTACTTATTGAAAAAGAAATCTGAAGCTTTTGACTGCTTTCAAATGTTTAAAGAATTTGTTGAAAATGAATGTGACAAGAAAATAAAGTGCCTGAGATCTGATAATGGAGGAGAGTACGTGTCAAATGAATTTAACAAATTTTGTGATGTGAATGGGCTAAAGAGACACTTCTTTTGTGACTGAAACACCCCAGCAGAATGGGGTAGTAGAAAGGAAAACAAGAACAGTAGTAGAGATGGCCAGAACCATGCTCCATGAAGCAAAGTTGAGTAATGTGCTTTGGCCTCAAGCTATTCACACAGCAATTCACATACTGAATCAATGTCTGCTAAGAAATAACCAGTCTGTCACGCCATATCAAATGTGGAAAGGAAGACCATCCAGTGTTAAACATTTCAGGATTTTTGGCTGTAAGTGTTATATCAAACGAGTAGATCCACATTTGGGAAAATTAGACTCTAGAACCGATGATGGAGTATTAGTTGGCTACTCCTGCTCTAGAAAAGCATATAAATGTTATAATTTCAGACTAAGAAAGATCATTGAAGCAATAGATGTAACATTTGATGAATCTGCATTCTTAAAATCAAAGACTAAGCAAAAGGAGTTTGAGACTCATGATATATTTGACAAGCACAGGTCAAATGATGAAGAGGATGAAATAGAAGAGGTTAAGGATGATAACAGTGACAAATCTACAAGTGATGATGAACAATGCTTCAGTCCTTCAAAAAATACAATTCCAACAAAATCTCCAAGTAGTCGAATAAAAAAAATCACCCTGAAGAATTGATTATTGGGGATATAAACTCAGGTGTCGAGACAAGAAGTAAAATACAGCAACCCATCCTTGAAAAGCAGGTATCACTTCTCTCTCTGACTGAACCGAAAAACATGAATGAAGCTATCAAAGATGAACTTTGGGTAAATGCTATGAAGGAAGAGCTTAGCCAAATAGAAAAGAATCATACCTGGGAACTAGTTCCTAGACCTACAAACAAAAATGTAATAGGAGCTAAGTGGGTTTTCAGGAATAAACTGGATGATACAGGAAAAGTAACCAGAAATAAAGCAAGACTAGTTTGCAAAGGTTATGCACAGGTAGAAGGGATTGATTACAGTGAAACATTTGCCCCTGTTGCTAGAATGGAAGCAATAAGGTTGATTTTAGCATATGCCAACTCCAAACAAATTAAAGTCTACCAAATGGATGTGAAGTCAGCTTTTCTGAATGGTGATCTGGAAGTGGAAGTCTACATGGAGCAGCCAGAAGGATTTCATGTACAAGATGCATCACATTTTGTTTACAGATTGAGGAAAGCATTATATGGATTAAAGCAAGCACCTAGGGCATGGTACTCTAGACTAGATAACTACTTAATGCAGCAAGGATTCAAGAAAGGTCACACAGATAGTAACCTGTACATTAAAGAAGAGAATAACAGCTTTATTATTATAGAAGTTTATGTTGATGACATAATTTTTGGGAGTGACGATGATAGACTAAGCACAAAGTTTGCTGAAAGCATGCAGTAGGAATTCGAAATGTCTATGCTAGGAGAAATGAAGTTCTTTCTTGGATTACAAATCAATCAATGTGATAGAGGTATCTCTATCTCTCAGACTAAATACATTAATGAAATGTTAAAGAAATTCAAAATGGAGGACTGTAAGCCAATTGGTACACCTATGGTCACTGGATGTAAACTCAGTAAAGATGATAACTCTGGAGATGTAGAGAAGACTATGTATAGATCCATGATTGGCAGTCTACTCTATGCTACAACAACTAGGCCAGACATTATTCATGCTATTTTTTAGGTTGGAAGATTTCAGGCTTCACCTAAGAATGGTCACTTGTTGGCTGTAAAGAGGATTTTCAGATACTTAAAAGGAACAACAAATCATGGTTTATGGTATCCAAAAGATAACTCTCTGGAATTATATGCATTTATTGATGCTGACTAGGCTGGATTTGTTGATGATAGGAAAAGTATTAGTGGTGTTGCCTTCTTTCTTGGAGGTTGTTTGGTAAGCTGGTCCAGTAAGAAACAATCATATGTTTCATTATCTACAGCTGAAGCAGAGTATATAGCAGTAGCAGGATGTTGCACCCAGATTCTTTGGATGAAGAATATGTTGAAGGATATGCACATACAGAATGATGATCCCATTCCCATTTTCTATGATAACACAAGTGCAATAAGAATTTCAAAGAACCCAGTGATGCATTCAAAGACTAAACACATACCCATCAAATATCATTTTTTGAGAGAGCAGGTGCTGTCCAAAGTTATTAAGCTTGAATATGTTGGAACAAAAGACCAGATTGTTGATATTTTCACTAATCCTCTTCCCAAATCTTAGTTTGAAATGCTTCGAGCTCAGTTGGGGGTTTGTCCTCTCTGAATATTTTCCCATTCACATTACAAGTTCTAATTTCCTGGTGTCAAATGGTTCCAGATTTTGGTTATTTCTGTGTTCTCTTGCTTTCTGAACATATTCAGTACATATTAGTTTCATTTTTTCAGTTGTTAGTTGTCTCATAGTGACAGGGGGAGACATATTCATAGGGGTAGTTCTCTTTCTATCTTTGCCATGGATGTCAAAAGGGGGAGAAAGCTTTCAAATTTTGTCATCATGTCAAAGGGGGAGTTTGTTAGCCAGTTTTGCTACACAGTATGAATGTTTCCATATGCCAAACTTTGAATGTTTCACTCACAGGAAAAGCCACAGCAGGATGAATCAAAGGAAGTCAAAGCAATAATGAAGCAAATGTTAATGTTACAATCACAGATGAGAACAATGTCACAGCTCTAAATGTTGCACAGAATACCCGCATATTGAAAAGGATGATTACACAGTTCACTACAACACAGGATTTTATTATACATTCAAATAAATGAAATAGAAGGATGAACACGATCAAGTGTTACATCTATACAGCGATTCACATATATAAAATAGAGTTTTAAATGAATAATTTGATCACACTATACAGAATGGGAAGGATCTGAAACAAAGTGGTCGAAAATATAGCGATTTTTCATCCGCAATGGCGGGAGGGTAGTGGCTTCTTCATCTGCAACGGCGGAAACCCACAACACAAGGATCGGTGACCATGGGCAAACAAACATATCGGCGAGTGGAGGAGAAATGACTAAACAGCGGAAGGATAGTGACTTTCTCATCCGCAACGGTGGAAGATGGAAAGACTACGGGCTCCACGGAAAACAAAAACATCGAAAGTCAGAAGGACATCTCCTTCCGCAATGTCGGAGTGAAAAGCGGAATGGGAGCCGCAACGTTAGAGCTTTAAAACATCGGAAGTCGGAAGGACATCCCCTTCCGCAACGTCGGAGCGAAAAGTGGAACAGGAGCCGCAACGTTGGAGCCTCAAAACATCAAAAGTCAAAGCGGAACGGGAGACGCAACAATGGAGGTATAAAGGCTTTTGGGAGCTGCAATGACGGAAGCCAAAATAACAAAACTTCCGATTCGAAACCCAAAAGAGAGCCGATTGAGACAGAGCTCATTGGAGCTAGTTTCCCGTCCCTCTTCCGAAACGGCGGAAGTTTAATTCATATATGTGTCTGTTGTGGCACAACACTTTTATATACAGAGGAAGTATCCATATTTAGAGCCGAACCCAGGGTACTTTGATCTGGAAACAGTGGAACTTGAAGATTCTAGCATAGTATTGATTCGATGGTGACTATTCGTGGAATGCAGAGAGTTAGACAAACTGGGAATTCGAAGGACTTAAAGTTTTTGTCAGTTAGAGACTTTTGAGAATCTATCATATTCGTGGAATGTGAATCGTTTTGTACAAATCAGCATTTGAGACCTATTAACTGTTTCTCATTTGCAATTAGATGGAAGATGAAGAGTTCGTAACCGTTTCTGTAATGAACGGAGAGAATGGGAATCGACTGGAATAGATATATATATTGTAGCAAGCAGATGGAGGTGTGGGCGCTGTTCAGTAAGGTAATTTCGAAGATAAGAGATTGAGCACATTGCAGAAAAGGATTGAAGAGCTGGATACGATGATAGTTGCAGAGTATGAAGAGTCCAGATGAGAAAGAATAGATGAATGATGCAGTGACAGTCTTGGTGAGTTCTGTATGTGCCTAGTCTTGATGATAAATAGAGAAAAATGTACAGATATATAATTATAACATCTGTTGTCAATATCTGCAATACTGTCTAATTCAGAATCATAATGTAAATGCTGATTTATAAATCCTAGTCATAGACAGTGAGGGGTTGTAAGGGTTTGATCCATTTTGTAAGTCAAAGAGTTCTCTGGGTGGTAGGGTGGAGCAAGGGAGAACAAAGTTCTCTGGGGTGTTATAGCATCCCTCTGGTTGTTGCCAGAAAATAGAAACAAGTTGGTGCTTGTATAATTGGAAGTTGGAGCTTCCGAAGGTAGCAGCCTCGTCTGGGTTGAATCTTAGGCAAAATAAAATAATGTAAAGAGGAGTTGGAGCTTACCTTTCATTCTTAAGAAGAAGAGTTTTTACTGTTTCCTCATGAAAACATTGTGTCTTGTGTTCGTTGATGTGATTGAATGTTGACTGTTATTTAATTTGCTGCTATATGTTGAATGATTTAAACATATGTCCATAATAAATCTGAAACATCCTTTAAAAGGATGCACTTTGGTATGTAACTGATTCACCTCCCCCTCTCAGTTACTTTAATCCGTCCAACAAATTCATACTAAAGAAATACACTTTTACCTAATGGATAAATTACACAATTTGATCTTAACTAACTCCTTAGTGTCTAAATATCCTAACAAAAATGTGCTCCACCGAGATGGCAGATGCACAATTTTCTCCTTCTTCAAAATTCTGATTTTTGGTGCATGCAATCCTGTAGGAATTTACTGGAAGCTCTAAATTAATGAGAGTGAATGGATCACTTTTATAATATGATATTATTTTGAAAATATCCATGGTATTACTTATCTATACACTAGCAACATCATTAGAGATAGAGAAATCAAATTCCTCTTCCTTTTCTGAAACAATCACCGATAAACTATGCACAAAAGTTAAAGAATCGCTAGAGAATTTTTGCAAATAATAGAAGGAGAGTTTTTCTTCAAAAACATAGATTCAAATGTCTTCTTCTGGATCAACCATGTGAGGAGATGAGATATCGTATATCTCATATACTTCTGGAGAAGTATGAGAAGGATTCACTGCAAGGAGACTTTCTTCAATTCGAATTGATGGTAGGGAAAATTCTGCTTCTTCTTCATCTTCAACAATTTTCTTTTTTGTAAAAGAGGGAATGAACTCATCATGCTGGATTTTATCTAAACCTCTCTCAACATCTGGTATTTTCGATTCATCTCCCATATGACTACTAGGTCCTCCTAATAGAGGGAAAGTTATGAAGGATTTCCTAGAGGCAACCATGTGGTTGGATGCTCTAGAATCTGTCAAATAAGCCTTCAATGGAGAGAGGATTTCATGCAATAATATCTCATCTTCTTCAATATTATCTTCATCATCAGACATCTATGCACCTTTTGGAAGGGAAATATTATTCTATACATGTATATCTTTCAACTAATTAAGGTTCTTCTTCATGCATGAGTCTTTTGGATGAAAACCCCTCATACAATAGAGACACTTTTTATTTTTTAACTTCTTTTTCTTTGAGCTGTAGGCTCCTTCATAAGTATTTTGATTCTCTTTAGGCTTAGAATCAAATTATTTAGGCTCCTTCCCCTTAGGTATCCCTTTACATTGCGCTTTAGGAGAGTCTGTCACTAGGAAAGCTTGTTCTTTGGAAGTCTGGATGACTCCCATCTGAATCAAATTCTCTTGCTACTATATCAAGGAATCGACAAAGGAATCAAGTGAGGGAATTTTCCAACTGGGAAAGGAATCCCTTTTGGAATGAAATATTGAGAAAAATACTAAATACTCTAAACCAAGTTTACCGAGAATGGAGATCACATTTTTCTCATCCTTTCTTTCTATTTCGCACTATCTGCATTGAAGTGAAAGAGAATTGAATTTGGTAAAGAATTGCTCTATAGTTTCGAAGTTGTCGGGATGTAAGGCTAGCAACTCCTTCTCTAGGAGGTGTCCCCGAAGCTCATCTTGTTTTCCAAACAAGTCTTCAAGCTTCTCCCAAGATTCTCTGAAAGTCCTCAAACCTTCAAGGTGGAAAAGGATATCTCTGGATATATGAGCACATAGATAACTGAAATATTCATTTAAGTGGTTAGCAAATGTGTTCTTCTCAACGGACTGATGGGACTCAAACTCCCTTCCAAGTATTATCCTGTAGTAGAAAATCATGCGCAAGGCTAGCTGGATATCTTCCCTCCAAAAAAGATAATTGAAGGGTATTAGGATCCTCAGAGTAGAAGGTAGAGAATACATAATTCTCATGCTGGAAAAACACAAACCTTCACACAAGCTACGTAGCACCTGTATAATTTCACTGCAAAACACTAAAACATTCGAACTATGTTAGAATCATGCCTTCCCTCTTGACATGAACACTTTCTCAAGGTTTTTAATGTCCCAATTCTGGCGTATATACATGAACACTCTTCAATTCTGTAAATTATATTAAAATTTCTGAAATTGAATTAATTTACACAATGACTTCTCGGACTAGGAAAATAAGGGGTTTATTCTGGGAAATTTTGCAGGCAAAAGGAGTTATCAGCGGGAAGAAACCAAAGACAATCAGACATGGAATTCCTTCTACCCTATAAAATTTATATCTACTACCATTTAGGTTTTAGAATCTGCTCCACGGAAACCTACTACCATGCTTCTTGGCAGCCAAACTGTGAAACTAAGGAGGGTAGTTCGGTCTATTTTAACCAGGGGCTTCTGGAAACTTGAAAAGGGTTGTTCCAGCCTTAATATAGAATAATTAAATTTTTTATAGAGTTTTTAGATATTTTGGAAGGTTCTGAGAAGTTTTGGATGAATTTGGGGTTTTACGACAGTTTTGGCCAAGGAAAACCCTGCGCAGAGGAGGATCCAAAAAGGTGGTACAGACTCAAATAAAATATTTTTGGAGTTTTATATGGGAATTTGGACCTGTTAGTGACCCACAGGAACTGAAAAATCTCATATTGAGTTAACAAAAATTGTTTTACATCAATTTTACCAAAACTAGTTATTAAAAGCTAGTAATCTAGCTAGGGTCTAAAAAAAACAGTTAAATAATCTCAAATGCATTTTTGTAAAAAATGAGAACTATAAAAGGGGTAAATATAATTTTTTTTAATATGTAAACTCCCTTCAATTACTTCCCCAACATGAAATATTCCTTATAGCACTCATTTTTATTCAATTTCCCCCATACATTGCTAAAATAGGCCTTTTAGGCAAAAATGAAAACAAGAATATTTATGGTAAGAGATGTTTCAACCTGATACATGTAATTTGCAGAATATTATGACCCTATAGAACAAAAATTACATCATTTAATGACCATTACAAGGATGCTCCAAAAACAAGGGGCAGGAGGCTCGGATCATGACTAGCAAGGGCTGTGAGCATAAGTGAAGCTAGGGCTTCACTGGATACGGACCTGAAATTTATGGAGGCTGAAAATAACTCTGTAAATCCTTCAATTCCTGCAATATAGTGCTGCCAACCTGCAATTAAAGAAAAGGGGATGGAAGGAGAGGGGAATGGAAGGCTAGGGCTCATCTCCCAGTAGTATGATGCACAACACTCATAAATAATGCTCACATAAGCATTCAGAAATCAAATCATCAACCAAACTAAATCAATGTGTTTGAATTTATCTTTTATGGACTTATGGATGACCTGCTTAGTAATTTGAGGCCAATGGTAACCTATGAGAGCAAGTCAACCCCATGGGTGAGCTAACCCTAGCCACAAAAGCACCCCCTTTGGTAAATTAGGCAAGTAGGACTGTGTGGAATTGTTTCCAATTCCAAGTCATCCTTCACAATTAGAAACTACACCCTCCCTTACTCAAAAGCTTCCTCTTTTGAGTTATGACAGCTTTCTGCTTTTCCTGGGTCATAAGGAAACTCTTTCTTTCCTTAAAAAACTTTCTTGCTTTTACCTCTGTCTGCTTTTTCTACTTTTAGGAAACTTCCCTTTATTATCTTTCTTTCTTTTGTCATGGAATTTCTTATTTTTACCAAGGAAAGTTGACTATATTTCCCCAATGCACCCTCCTGACATGGAAGCCTTAATTCCACATCATTATTGTGCATAGTAAATAAAATTTCTGAAATAAAATTAAATACATGCCTTAGAACAATTATTGGTAAAAATTTATACTAGGGGGAATAATTAATAACAACTTGAGCCCCTAGGAACTTAGCATGGTCAACACTTTTAATGGTCAATTTGAGGGAACATGACAGTCCTCCCCTCCCAAATTTGCTTGTCCTCAAGCAAAAGCACCATAGAGTGTTGCAAATTTTTCCACCATGTTTTTGCTGCACCACTCTGATCATAGCCATTTTTCTGATGCCACTTCCTTTAGCGAAATTTCCAACATAGTTAAAGTAACTGAGTAGAATTCCCGGATCCCATTGCCTCCTCTGCAAGGACCCAAATTTTTCTGCCACCTTTTGAAATCTGTCATTCCTAAGAATGCCTAGATCCCATGGTTTTATCTGCCTCCTACCACCCATCAATAGAAACAACAAAATTTTATCATTGTAGAGGAGAAAAATGAGGTTATGAAAATCATACCACCATACTGGGAGCTCATCTCTCCCCATGCCAAACTGAACATTTTTTAAACACTCCCACTAGACATGGAATTCTTTAATGCGGGACCAAATCATCTTGAGCCTCTCCAAAGTATGAAAATCCATGTGCAAGCTAGCACTGGAACTCAGGTCACTGTTGTTATGAATACACATGAGGTTATCACATGTCCCCCCATGTATACTGAAAGCATCATATAGTAGCCATACATTCTGATTCCATTGTTCATACAATTTCTTTGATGTGTCCAATGTCTCTCCATTGATGCAAGCAAGAATTTTACCCTCTAGTGCACACATCCCAACCATGTGTCTAGCCACCCAATCAATGGACGGACAAATTTTCATGCTAAATGATTCAGGTGGGAATAATTCAGCTACTACTAATGTACTTGTCAAACCACATGGTTTGACCATCAATACCTCAACTAGAAGAGTGAAAATATCAAGCTCCTGTTGTGGCATCAACAGAAAAAATACTTTCACCGAATTTTCATCCCCACATGATGTGGCTGAAATAGAAGTGTGGGGTGAAGAATTGTGAGCCAAATCCCTACAATGCTCATCAATCAAGATAATGGATCCAAAAATTCCTCCATTATTTTTCTAAGTGACAATGTGATCATGTGCCTCCTCCAAAATTGTACAACATTTTCCTAGAGGCAACTCATAATCTCTTAGGAACCAAGCAAGTGCTTGATCTTCATATTTCTTGACCTCAAACTCCTCAAGCACATGGAAATTAGAATGCACCTCATGTGCATGTGTATGGGAGGTATATAATAGCTGCAAAATAAGTCTTTGTTGTTGTTCACGTGTCAAGATAATGTCAGTCACAACAAAAAAATTATTCCAGAAATAAGAAATAATTTCTCCCAAGGTCTTCATTCCAAATATGTCTCTATGAAACTCAACAGAGGCTCCCCTCTTCGTCCAATGGCTCAACTCTCTGCCATTGATCCAAGGGTGCAAAAATCCATCAGTTGACCCACACATTGAAAGTATGTGTAGATTTGATGCCTTCTTGTCAAAAGTGGATGCACACACATGCCTTTTCTGCTACTTGTAAATCATAGAAAAATCAGCAATATTAAAAACAATTTTCTTGCAACAAGACATAAAACTTTTACCTTCCATATTTTCCTCTTCAATGATTCCTCTGTCCAACCATCCAGTGGATAAATCAGAGATATTTCTTGCTGATTTTTATGATCTATAATCATCCATATCTTCTGCAATAGGATCTATCTCCCATGTGGATGAATCATGATCCCCCTGTTGTGCATGTGACACAAACCAGAAAAAAATTCTTCACCCACTATTCACTCCCCATTGGTGTTTCTGAATCTAGGACATGTGGGAAAGAACTATGAACCTTCTTTGCATGTTTTCAACCTTCAGTAATCATACTTATGGCTGCAACTTTTTCATTATTGTCTGGCCCAAATTGGGTGGTCTCATCCCACTCTTCCATGGGAGAGTGACTGTCTTCAAGGAACAATTCAAGTTTCCTTGGAAAGAAATCAACTGCTTGGTTCTGATAAAACTATTCTGCACACTCTTTAAGCACATACCGAATAGAATGCTCCTCATGGTCCACCCACTCATGAGGTTCCTCCATGAATTTTTTCATGCCATTTACCCAAAAGGGATGACTCTCAGGAAATATTGAGGATTCAGTCAATTCTTTCCACTCTTGTTGGAATTGTTCTATCTTCATTTGTGATTCTAAGAGGGTACTTTGAGTGTATCTCAAAGAATATTGGGTGGCCATCAAATCACCTTTGAGCTTGTAGTTATCTTCTTCATATATGCAAATACTTTCTTCATCATGTAGTGATGCTTCCTACAATAACTCAACAAGCTCAAACATGCCATTTTTATCTGAAAGCAATTGTGAGAAATTACCTTTGATTGTGGACATTGATTTCTGGATATTCTCCATGGCTTCAAAGGAAGATTGGTCTTCCATTAAAGTAGCTTCCCAACACATCTTTGACACTGAACCATGAGTGTCATGGATAATTTTCAGGGCCTCTTGGATCTTTTGTTCATCCATCTTCAATGACCCTGTAAGAAGATGAGGTTCTTGTAGATGTTCCTCCTCTTCATTTTCCATCACCGGATCAGTTTCATGTAGTGCACTCGAGGTTTTGAAATCTAATCCATATTTTGTTGCTGAAATATATTCATATTTTAAGTCCTCAACAACATAATTTGGGATGCAACTTAAGTGCTCATTCATCCTTATTGCACCAGAAAGATATTCTCTCAAAGTTTCATCCTTCATACTACATTCATTTTTTACACCAGAATTCTGAACCTCGTCACTAGGGGGCTCAACCATTTTGAACTCATCACTGGAAGTGTCTGCCATATCAAACTTACAAAATGACACATAAAAATCAGAATTTACTAACTCGCCATGTGTGATGTTCTCCTCCTTATGTGGTGGAATTATGATGGCTTGTTCACCCACCCATTTCTCTATTTCACACCCTACTGAGATGTGCTTAATTTATGCTTCCTTGTGGGGCTCAACCATTTTGAACTCATCACTGGAAGTGGTTACCATATCAGACTTAAAAAATGACACATAAAAATCATAATTTAGTAACTCGCCATGTGTGATTTTCTCCTCCTTATGTGGTGGAATTATGATGGCTTGTTTACCCACCCATTTCTTTGTTTCACACCCTACTGAGATGTGCTTAATTTGTGCTCCCTTGTGAGGCTCAAGGGGTGACTGTAAATCCTAATCATTTTTATCTCTTGGATCAGATCCAAAATATGTCTCACCATCATCAATCTGCCCTATCTTTTCTGCACTTATCTTGAAATCAGCCACAAAGAAATTTGGATTCATCTCACCTTCCACATTACCAACAACTAGATGTTGGACTATTGGATCTTTAGTTGTGCATGGATCTTCTTCATCTCCTTCTGATGGAGGATTTGGTGATTCATCATCCTCATGGATTTGACAAATGCACTGATCTCTCTTTTGGGAAAACCCAGATAATTTCTCAAAGAAACCATGTGTAGAGGGCTCTAATGAATCTTCACTTTTGGTCCTCTTTTCTTCCCCTTTACTTTGAGAAGTGGAACAACTTAGTTCCTTTCTTGGCGGCTTCTTTGTATTCCGAGAACATATATGTATTAATTCTTTTGAAAACATCAACTCTCCAACTTTATTTCCTTCATGCCGAGAGACACTGCTACTCCATTCTCCATTTTTGCTTGCCAACTGCTTGCCAAGGAATTCTCTAGTCTCTTGATCTGACTAGATGATGCTTTGAGATACATATTTCAGCCCTTTCAATGTTCTTTGCATAAAAATTCTTAAATATTATCTATCATCAAATTTTGAATTATCTCCTTCCTCATACATCTCAAACTATAAATCTTCCATGACTGGAACTAATTCCACAACTGCAACTTGAAGATATTGCTAAGCTACTTTTCCACTGAGAGTTACTTTCCACGGGATGAGCCAAGGAAAGTGATATGATACCAATGTAATGTCAAAATTATGGTGTATATACCTGAACACTCTTTAATTCTATAAATTATATTAAAATTTATGAAATTGAATTAATTTACACAATGACTTATCAGACTGGGAAAATAAGGGGTTTATTCTGGGAAATTTTGCAGGAAAAAGGAGTGAGCAGCGGGAAGAAAAAAAAGACAATAAGACATGGAATTACCTCTCACCCATCACATTTATATCTGGTTCCATTTAGGTTTTAGAATCCACTCCGCAGAAACCTACTACCACGCTTCTGGGCAGCCAAACCAGGAAACTAAGGAGGGTAGTTTGGTCTGTTTTAACCAGGGGCTTCTGAAAACTTGAAAAGGGTTGTTCTAGCATTAATATAGAATAAATAAATTTTTTATATAGTTTTTAGATATTCTGGAAGGTTCTGAGAATTTTTGGATGAATTTGGGGTTTTACGGCAGTTTTGGCCAAGGAAAACCCTGCGCAGAGGAGGATCCAAAAAGGTGGTACCGAATCAAATAAAAATGGTTATGGAGTTTTATATGGGAATGTGGACCTGTTAGTGACCCACAGGAACTGACAGATCTTATATTTAGTTAACATAAATTTTCTTACATCAATTTTACCAAAACTAGTTATTAAAAGCTAGTAATCTAGCTAGGGTCTAAAAAAAACAGTTAAATAATATCAAATGAATTTCTGTAAAAAATAATAACTGTAAAAGGGGTAAATATTAGTTCATTTAATATTTAAACTCCCTTCAATTACTTCCCCAACCTCACATATTCCTTATAGCACTCATTTTTATTCAATTTCCCCCATACGTTGCTAAAATAGGCCTTTTAGGCAAAAATGAAGACAAGAATATTTATGGGCAGAGATGTTTCAAACTTATACATGTAATTTTCATAATATTATGACCCTAAAGAACATAAATTACATCATTTACTGACCATTACAAGGATTCTCCAAAAACAAGGGGCAGGAGGCCCGGATCATGATTAGCAAGGGCTGTGAGCATAAGTGAAGCTAGGGATTCACTGGATATGGACCTGAACTTTATGGAGGCTGAAAATAACTCTGTAAATCCTTCAATTCCTACAATATAGAGATCCATACCTGCAATGGAATAAAAGGGGATGGAAGGAGAGGGGAATGGAAGGCTAGGGCTCAGCTCCCAGTGGTCTGAGGCACAACACTCAGAAATAATGCTCACATAAGCATTCAGAAATCAAATCATCAACCAAACTGAAGCAATGTGTTCAAATTTATCTTTTATATACTTATGGATGACCTTCTTAGTAAGTTGAGGCCAATGGTGACCTATGAGAGCAAGTCAACCCCATGGGTGACCTAACCTTAGCCACAAAAGCGCCCCCTTTGGGAAATTAAGCAAGTAGGACCATGTGGAATTGTTTCCAATTCCAAATCATCCTTCGCAATTAGAAGCTACACCCTCCCTTAGTCAAAATCTACCTCTTTTGAGTTATGACAACTTTTTGCTTTTCCTGGGTCATAAGGAAACTCTTTCTTTCCTTAAAAAACTTTCCTGTTTTTACCTCTATCTGCTTTTTCTGCTTTTAGGAAACTTCTCTTTATTATCTTGCTTTCTTTTGTCATGGAATTTCTTATTTTTATCAAAGAAAGTTGACTAGCTTTCCCCAATGCACCCTCCTGACATGGAAGCCTTAATTTCACATCATTATTGTGCATAATAAATAAAAATTTTGAAATAAAATTAAATACATGCCTTAGAACAATTATTGGTAAAAATTTATCCTAGGGGGAATAATAAATAACAACTTGAGCCCCTGGTAGCTTAGCTTGGTCAACACTTTTAATGGTCAATTTGAGCAAACATAACAAGGTTTGTCATGCCTGCACCACCACTCTAAATAAATTTAGATAAAGAAAGGCACTCTTTGCGGGACTTCTGTGGAAACCAAGTTGCTTCTGGTGTTTAGTGGAGATAAGTAAACATGAATCTTTCTTGAGATGGATCTGATACCATGTTAAAAATTGGTGTCCCATTTAGATATTCAAGCTACGAATCAAATATTATTGATGCACTAAAAGGAGAATGAAGATACACACTGAAAAAATCAAACCACACAGGAAACAGATGAGTATAGCTCAGATAATTACAGTATCATTGTCATTAATTAAATATGGTGTTACAATAGCTTACATAAGGAAGAATTATAATCCATTAGGGAGGAATTCAAATCTACCAACTGGATGTGACTTTACCTAATTGACTAGCTAATTCGGGATGTCTTAATCAATATTGGAGTCCAAATGGTTAACTCAAGATGTCTAAATAACTCACACAATCAGCAATAAACTATTAACTCAGTATAAGTGAAGTGGTAGGTGAGAAAGGGTGCCTAATCCAAATGCATCCATGCATAACTAGTGCTAATTGAACTGACTGTGATCTAATTGAATGTAACTGGAAATTAACTAAGCTTAACTAGTTCCAACTCCAACTGAATGAAGGAGGTTGGTGTTGGGACTCCCAGCGGCTCAAAAAATGTAGGGATTGGTATAGGAGGTCCCTAAACTTATGCATGCAAGTGTAGTCAGTGTCAGTTAGCCTCTAGTAGTGTTTCCCACACTCTAGTAACTAGTACATGTGGCCCCATTAGGCCATGTGGACCCAATGGTACTAGTGGACTTAACTAATTAATTAAAACTCCTAAGTTAGGCTAGATAATCAAATAGACAGTTTGGTCAAGGGAGGATTATAAATCCTAATAGAATAAAGGTATGGACGAAGGTCTCCCTAAATATTTTGAAGAAGTCGAATTATGTGAACATTGTATTTACAAAAAATAGAGTCATGTAATTTTCTCATATAGTGCTACTAGGGATAAGGAAATATTGCAATTAATACATAGTGATGTATTTGGAATAGTGTTGCATAGTGACATGGTTGCATTTTCTAAGGAAGAATTAGGAGGTCTTTGACAAGTTCCAAGAGTTCAAGGCTCTTGTAGAAAATCATATTGGTAAAAATATCAAGGTGCTAAGAACTAATAATGGAGGAGAATTTTTTGGAAAGGTGTTCAACTAGTTTTGTAGAAAGAATGGTATATCTCAACAAAACACAACTCCATACATGCCTCAACAGAATGGATTCATTGAATAATGAATAGAAAAACAATAGAAAAATATAGGAGTGTGCTCAGTGGTTCAGCAATTGTACAATAATTTTGTGTATAGGAAGTCGACAGGGCATGCTACCTAGTGAATAGGTCACGGTCGATGGATCTAGTTAACAAGACTTCATATGAAGTATGGGTCAGTAAAAATCCCTCTCTTACACATCTTAAAGTTTTTGGGTGTGATTCCTTTGTCCATATCCCAAAGGATAAAATAAGCAAACTCGATAGAAAGTCATAGGACATAATGCATCTTCATTGAGTAAAAGGATGGAGTGCAAGGGTATAAGCTATGGAATTTGGTCATGGTGTTGGGAGGTCTTCCCATGGTATCAATGTGATTCAATCCTATAAGAAGATGGTCAAACTCCATTTTAAGATGAGTGACCTTGTGACCAGAAACTCACTAAGGGTCGAGGGTGCCCTTGGTCGATAGAGACAAGGTCAACCATGACTTGGTTGGATTTATACCAAGGGGCATAATGAATATATATTATGTTAGTTTTTCCCACAATAGTATTCTAGGATAAATCATGGTGTCTATGATGTGAATATTGTTAGTGTTTGTTTTATTGTTATATTTTTTCTGATGTGTTAATAATATTTGTTGCATCCATGAAATATCAACATAGTATCCTAGCTTGGTAAACTCTAACTCTCCAACTAGAGAGATATGATCAAGTATTGTTGCTTGTATTTACATTGTAGAGTGTAGATGAATTTTCAACTATGAGAATGATTGAAGAAAGTTTTTTTTGTCACCTAGATTTGCATGGTGGAGTGTGAATTGATGTGGTTGAATCCATTGGTTTAATGGGTCGACTTACTAAGCGACATATATGTTAGGTATGAGTGTATATATATCTATTTAGATTCATGTCATATCGGATCATTTTGTTTCTGAGTACTCTTCGGATAGTCTTGGATCAATAAATAAATGACCATTAGATTATGGCATGAAATCGACAATTGGAAGAAATAAAACTTGGTTTTTATGATCAAGTTTGAGGTTATTTGATATGTTTCAGAAGCTTTAGACTTAAAGCATGAAATTTGTGGTTGAAGCAATAGAAGTCAATTTAGTTATGGTCAATGGATAAATCGAAGATGTGGTTTGTTGACTAGGTAAATTGAACAATTAAATTCAATCTGTCAAGTTAGCAAATGTGATTTACCAATAGAAGGGATCATGGATTGACTAGTGGTAAACAACTCAACTAAGGGTCGATAGGAACGTGAATTAATCGTTGTTAGAGAACTCGACATATAGTATATGGAAAAGTGATTGACTAGGTAATTGACAGGACTAACTTTTCGAATGGGTCAACTAAGGATATGGTAAACTAGTTGATGTGTTCAACTAAGTATTACAATTCAAATAGGATTCTTCAAGAAAATCAATGTCAATATCAACAAAGAAGAGCTCAAATTGACTGAGCAATCGTGGTTAAAATTGACTAGGTAGTTTATTGGTTGATTGTTTGACTATACAATAGAGTTTTTTGGATTTAGAGGGATGCATGTGTTGTTGAGGATTCGAATATGTTAGAAATTATCGTGCAACCTAAGGATGTCATCAAGTAAGGATGTGTTAGAAGAAACTATATAAATAATTGGAGTCGCGTGAAGAGAGATCAACTAGAGCATATGGTGAAGTCTTTTGTCAACTTTGAATGGGGATTTATTGGATCATATGGTGAAGTCTATTGTCAACTATGCATAAGGATCAACTAGATCGTATGGTGAAGTCTATTGTTTACTATGCAGAGGGATCGACTAGATCAAATGATGGATCTTATTCTCGACTATGTAGAAGGATCGATTGGACCAGATAGTGAAATCCGTAATTGATTCAAAAATATAATTTGAGTACTCTATTCAAGAGTTTTTGGTTATTAGTGTATGCACAAGTAGATGCTCAGGTACTAATGTTGGTAAAACAATGTTTCCTTAAAGGAGTTGTAATAACCATAAATGGGCATACAACTGTAATACTAATAGAGGAAAGTGTACCCCTAGTTATCATCAATAAAGTAGAGTTGTAAACCTAGGTGAAAGAGGGGAGGCCAAATTGTCGATTGATAAAAATTGAGGGGGGGGGAGTCCATCATTCTCAAGTTAAGTTTAAGGTGGTAATATTGGCTTGATCTTAACTTCGTCATAGACCAAGATAACCTAACTTTGGTCATTGTTGTAATAGGACTATGGTATTCTTTCCATGGTATTCATGTGATTGAAGCATATAAGAGGATATTTGCACTCTATTGTAATATAAGTGAGCTTGTGATGGGAAAATAATTTATGGTTGAGGGTACCCATGGTTGGTAGAGAAAGGTTGACTATGCATTAGATTGATTTTGACAAGGGTCATAATGAAGATATCTTTTGTTGTTTTTTCCTATAAGGGTTTTCCAAGACAGATCATGGTGTACATGATGTGATAATGGTGTTATTATTTTATTTGTTGATATATGTTTATATTGTGTTAATAGTGTTTGTTGTGTCCATGAAATATGAACACAACAATCTCAAGAAGTCTCTCCATAGTATTTTTTGGCTTAGGGAAAGATAGGAAGAATTCAGTTAGAATTATTCCCAAGTATGGAAAAGAGTCAGGTCACAGGAAGTAAAAGGATCCAAGAAAGAAGGAAAAGAAGGAAGAACAAAAGAGGGAAAGAAGGAAAATGAGTTGTGACAGAATCCACCACGAAAGGAAGGAAGACAAGGTAGAAGAAGTAGCAATTAAGGAAGATGTGACATAAGAGTAACAATGAAAGAAGGAAAGGATGTGACAAGGAAGGATGTGATGGATTTAACCATGACATAAGACGTGCAGCAATGGAACAACTAGAAAGCAACAATTTGGAAATATCATGGGTACGAGGACGACTAAATTCAGTGGAAGGCACACGTATGAAAGCATCTTTGTAATTCGGGTCATTAGTGCTTACTGAAATGAGTCCATAGATTAAGAAAGACAACATGTTGGATAAATTTATGAACTTGGTTGAGAGAGACATGTAAGAGTCTATAAAAGGAAAAACCCAAGTTGTATGTAGGTTAGGATCTGAAGTGTCTGGTCATGCTAGTCTTTGTAACATCTGGTCATTTAGCAACAATTTGATTGTATTGTTTGTTAGTGTTTTGAGTCATAGAGAGGACTTGAAGAACCTGCAGCTGAGTGCATAGGTGCATAGAATAGATTGAGTCAATATAGGCTATGTGTGAATTGATAGTAGAGTCATAGAGGAAGTTGAGTTGATCCAAGCTGTGTTGGGATCATCAATAGCATCCAGTGGAGAAATAATAGCAACAAAAGACCAGGTATTATGAGAGGAGGAAGAAATATGTATAGATAAGGAAGAGAGATCTAGAACAAAGTCTGCATCTTATTACATAGACTAAAGGTTCCATGTATTTCTCATTCCAGATGAAGAGCACCTTTGTGGTTTTTACCGGATGGATTTCTACATAAGATACTGTGTCAAATGTGTGAATAATGAATGTTATTGATTTTCATATATATGTTACTGTGAATATGTGTTGATGTATTTTCTTATGAATGAGTTTATATGTATTCGTCGCATTGTTATTGTTGAATGTGCCTATGTTGCATTAGGTTTATTGTTATAATACATGTCAAAGGATGAGTTGTATCATAGCTTAACCATGTGTGATAAGTATAAATACCCCACCCATCAGCCTCTGTCAAGCACCTTGGAGAACACCAAGGGACCAAAAATCCCCCACCCAACAGCGAAAACCTAGTTCTGGCAGTTACACATAGAAATATATCTCATGTGAGACTACATCTGCGCTGAAGGTGCTATCAACTACGCCTTGCTCTATCAAGCCAATATCTTGGGCTTTGTTACACGCCAAGGAGGGACTGAACCTGGGTTGAAGAGAGTTCAACACCAATAAATGGTTATGTTTCTGGGACCGTGAATCATTTTGGTGAGGGATATGTTGTCGCATACAAAGAAGGATGAAATCCAAGACTGGATGAATTTTAAAACATTATAGTTTGCACAAGAATAGAGTAAAGGATCTTAGTTGAACCCAACATATTGGTTGGGCTGATATATTTACACAGATATTCATGAGCATTTTTTTTTGAGTTTCCTATTGTGTTTCTTGAGTGTTTGTCGAAGTTGGAAACCTAGGAAATAAACTTTCAAGGAGGATAAACAACAAAGTGGAGTCCTTAGTTGATTCGGTGATTGAAAAGTGTAAGAAATATTGTGTCGAGGGTTGTTGATTTTTGGGTGGATAGCATTTTGCAAGGATATATTACTTATTTTGTTGTTGACACAATAACCTCATATAGTGAAGTGAAGAGAAAAGTTTTCCAAGGACCCCGCAGGAGATATTTGTCATCCTTGAAAACTTGGATAAATATGCTCGTATGTGAAAAAGGAATCATGCGAATGTGACAGTTGAGAACTGTGCGCATAAGTTTGGATATGTCGCAAAAAAATTGTGTGAAAAATGGAGCAAACTAATTTGAGATGTTCCGTGCAGATAGTGGAACTTAAATAGAGGTTGTTTATTTGAGAAGTGGAAGAATATTTAGGTCAGGAAAGAGAAGAAAGATTGTGACAAGAAAAGGAATCTGTAGTATGACCAGAGGAGAATACTACGATATCGTGTCGCACATTGACGAAGTTTCTTGGGATGAAGAAGAAGAATATCAACCAATATCTGAAGAAGAAGAAGAGGAATCATAAGAATCAGTAAAAACTCCAAACCCAGAGAATGAGTACGATACACCTACAACCCCACGCACTTTTCCATAGGTAAGATCTAAAAAATCATCTCCAAGTAGAGTTGTAAATACTAATAGTACTAATGTTGTGAATAGTGGACAAGGGAGTCCGACTAATCAAAACTTTTTCCCAAGTGTATCAAGAGCCAACATAATGGCTGGAACAAACATTAAGTTGTCGATATTTAATGGCAATGGGATAGAATATCCATAGCAACATTGGTTTCTCTGTGAATCTGTATGGACTATGCAATAGGTCTAAGATGAATACATAAAGAAAGCACAGATGGTCATGACTTTGTGAAGTCATGCGCTAGACTAGTACATGAATTTTTTTATAGTGCTAGTAGGAGTTGCATAGAAAATGTTCAACTAGATTCGAGTCGGAATGATAGATGAGTTCAGAAATTCAAAATATGAGTCGCAATGCATCACAAAGATCAAAGAAATCAAGCAGTTACCTACAGAAACTATATGGGACTTTAAGACATTAATGGCCAAACTAATATTCCATATGTCAGATGTAAAACACAAGGAATGGCTCATTATTGCATTGTTACCACACATCATTGTTCCATTGATGCAACAGAATATTGTGTTACAAATAGAAGCTCTGGAAATATCCATGAAGTTAGAATCCTTGCCGATTGGAGAAACTGACGCATCAATGATGCAAATTCAGTCACAAGTGGCTAATATTACAGTATAACTCCAAGACATCAAGAAAGGAAAAGAGGTTCAAGAATATATATGGTGTACAAGATGAAGAACAGAAGGACACCATAAAGATAATTTCCTGACACTCAGGAACTATGTCGCAATAGGAGCGACAAACCCGATAAACATCCAAGAGATGCCTTAGTGTCGAATATGCCACTAGAGGCCATCAATATGAAGAATGTTTTTATTTGCAAAAGATTGTAAGTACACCAGCTAGTATGTATTGTAAAATTTGTAAATATGTAGGACATGATGAGAACGATTGCAGAGCATTTCTATTGCTCCAAGAAAAGATGATGGATAGCTACTTGATGAAGAATGATGAGCATATGTAAGATAAATAAGTGGAATATTAGTACCATCCTTATCAATATCCACCAACAAAATTCCAACAACCGCAATATTCTCAACTGCAATATCAACCAAATCAATATCTGTCACAGCAAAACTACCCTCAAACTAGGGAGCTGGAAATTTCGAGGCCAAGGACAACAACAACAAGGAGGAGGATTTGGTCGAGGAAGAGGCCAATTCGTATCTTATAACTATGGAAAACCAGGACACTTTCCTCAATATTATGTAATTACTGTGAATACATCTTCATATTGTAAAGCATTTGATCATACTGTCAAACAATGTCCACAATTGATTGCAAAGTGGCACGATCAAACTATGGGAAATCCCAACCCCGTGTAGAATCCCAATACAAATCCCAACCAAAACATCCATATGATTTATGTCGAGCCAAGAGAATCAAACATAGTTGTCGTCACAAGAGGAGGTGTTGCGACTAGAGAAAACTATAATGCACATCATGGACAACCACAAGTGCAACTGACGGCACAAAAGAAAGTATTACTCAACGTTAAAAAAGAGAAGAAAGTATTCTTGGACGTCCAACCAGAATTTATCAACACAAATCGAACGTAGGCATCATGACACGTAAGATACATGCCCAAAAGGTTCAATCAAATACTCAAGAAGCAACCATCGAGAAAGGTTAGTAAGATCAAAGAATGTTTCAAAAGTTGTTTAGCACTAATCCATGATAAAGATGTTCTCGCAGAATTGACAACACTCATAGAAAAAAATTCAAAAGAGTTGCAACTCGAACGAAGAGGAAAACATGTCGGGAAAGGATTAAAGATTGTTCGCGAGTTGCATATCACTGCACAGATAGAAGATTATAACATGGACTATATCATTTTAGATATGGGATTTGATGTCAATATCCTGAAAAGGAAGACATGTGAAAGAATGAACAAGTCCTGACTAGATTGGTTTCCCATTCAATTAAGGTTAGAAACTTAATTGAAGGTTCTACCCATTGGTTGAAAGACTCAAGTACCTATCAAGGTAGAAGGTCTGAGAACATATGCATAATTTGAATTGATTGACATTGTCGATTATGCAAACCCATATCCTGCACTTTTAGGGTTTGACTAGGTGATATATAATCAAACCATCATTAATTATAAGAGAAGAATCATGTCATTCAAAGAATCAAATATAAGGGTGGGCTCACAAATTGATCCACTGGAAGGACATAGATATGTTGAGTCAGTAAATGGTGAAGGAAAAGGTTATTAACTGGATCACATATATAATGACATGTGTTCAAAATATGAATATATAAACCCAACAACTAATGGAAATATGAATTGGAAGATTTTTAGATCATGTACATTTGATTTTGGTGAAGCTTAGAAAATTGGCAGAATCAGTTGCATGAAGTTTCCATGAGAAGATGTGAAATAATTACAAGACCTCTATGATGGGTAGGAGCTTAGGCAAGTGAGATCCCTACATATGAATGCTTACTTGACCTTGCATATTTTCTAGTATATTTTGAAGCAAAAGTTACATGATCACAACTATTTTACTCCCTGGACTTTGTGCTAAAAGCTACGCCCGTTAGATGGTGGGGTACACATAAACAATCTATCTCTGAATGACCACAATGTAGAAGATTATTGGAGATCAGATTTGGATAAGAGAACAATTATACTGGTCGCAAATATACAGGATTGAAAAATCCTGCCGAACATATTAAGCATTGTCGCATGACATGGCAGGAATATCCATGACAAGAATGGGTTCATTACTTCATACATACACTAGACATGATACCAAAGAATTGATATACATATTTTGAACTATGATAAGGAACTCTTGAGTGGGAAGAGTGAGTTACTAGTTTCACACACAAATTCAGGTTCACAGATAATCACCCAACAATTGATGTTGCACTGCAAGTAATGAAAGACAATATATTTGAGGAAATCTCTTTCGCACTGACAAATTTCCATCAATGCAACACGACAATCCACCATTGGATGGAGTGCTACAACGTCATGGGAGAACCAGATGATAATGAACCACTCAACATAAACATACCTGATTCATAAGGTATGTGTGCAATGTAAGTTTTTCATATTTCTAGTGACCAATTCTTGATTCCACTCAAGATCAAGAAAGTTAATATTGGCTTTCCCTAAAATCCAAAGTTCACCAATATCGGATATTATTGGGATGAAGAGACTTTAGGAAAGATCACAGATTCATTGCATGAGTTTCGGGATCTTTTCCCTACCAAATTCTTAGAGATGAAGGTGATAGTTAGAGATCTCGGCAAAAGGAAGATACCTTTGTGACCCAATGCAAAATTAGTCAAGCATCGACCATACAGATTGAAACTGCAATACAAAGAAAAGGTCAAGGCTAAGTCGGACTAAATGCTAGAGGCAGGTGTTATAGAACATGTTTAGGATCATAATGGATTAGCCTGATAGTGGTCCAAGACAAGAATACCATAGGAAAAGTTAAAATTTGTGTTGACCTGTGAAAGTTGAATGATGCTTGCTTACATGACCCATTTTTTACTCTGTTTACAAATGAAGTAATAGAGAGTGTTGGAAGATAGTAAATGTACTCGTTAACTAATGGATTTTCTAGTTATAATCAAATAAAGATTGCACAGGAAGATTGACACAAGAATACATTTGCAATGGAGTGGGGATGTTTCCAATATACAGTAATTCCGTTTGGACTTAAGAATGCTCCTACGAATTTTCCAGGATTGTAGTAGCTTCATTTAAATATTTTATACACAAATTTAGTGAAGTATACTTCGATGATTGGATGGTATGTGGGCTCATAAAATACCATATTTAGATCCTTGGAATGATGCTGGAACATTGTCGCCAGTATCAAATTTCACTCAATTTGAATAAATGTATATTTTATGCCCCCATTTGGATCCATGTTAGGCCATGTGATCTGTCCTGATGGAATTTTTGTTAACCCGACCAAAATTGTGATCATTCTTGACCTACCACCACCAACTACAGTTAAAAGTTTGAGAGCAACACTGGGACACACTAGATACTATATAAAATTTATCAAAGGATCTGCGGAGGCAACTGCTCCGATGGAAAAAAATTTGAAAAAGGATGCTAAGTTTCAATGGACAGAGAGTTTCAAAGAGATTCCAGACACATTGAAAAACAAGATGGCTACAACGCCAATACTTGTATTTCTATACTAGAAAAAGGAGTTTCATGTTCATGTCAATGCGTCGTCTATCGCGCTCGGCATGGTAGTGACATGGCATGGTGAAGGATTGATCAATCATCCCATTTCCTTCACTAGCAGGAAGTTATCAAGTGCAAAGAAAAATTATGAGATGAAGGAAAGAGAAGGGTTAGTTATGGTATATGTGCTACATAAATTTAGAAATAATTTGCTGGGTAGACATTTTAAGATGTACATTGCCATTTTGTGTTTAAATACTTGGTCAATAAGATAGTGTTGGGGGGGATATCTATCAATGTCTTCTCCTCTTCCAGGAATTTAATTTTGAGATAATTATTAAACTCGATCGATTGAATTCGAGACCAGAGAATATTTCAAGGATAGAAAGTGGTGAAGAGCTGAGTAACCTAGATGATAATTTCCCTGATGTGCAACTATTTACGATAACTATGTTTGATGATCATTATAGAGATATCATAAAAAAAATAGAACGGTTTATATGCCAGCTATGTTCACCCTTGCGCAAAAGAAACAATTGGTTGTGCGAGCTACAGATTTCTAGTTGATCGTTGGACAATTGTATAAAATGGGTCCTAATGATATTCTTTGTCTCCATGTTTTAGAGTACAAGCGACCATTGATATTAAATGAAGCACATTGTTATATCTGATTTCACCACTACAGGAAAATCACACTTGGTATGGCCTTCCCCTATCCCACTGCAAACTCCTAAGACCCCATCAACCATTTTTTGTCCTTTGATGTTTCCTTGATCATCCCTAAAAACATGTGAAAAATGATACACGTGACTTTTAAACCTATAAGCGCGTATATACACGGGTTTGAACACTAAAACCGCGTACATCGGGATGTGTACAAAATCCAAATCATTTTGGAGTTTTTCTTGACATGGATCTAACTCATTTCACTCTTGGCCTTCCATATGCCGTGAGATCACTCGGATTCAACCTTTCATTACCCCTTTGAAAAACTATATAAGGAACCCCTTGGTACATTGAAGGCATAAGAGAGAATTGAGAGAAAAGAAACTACAGTCCATTGTTGCCGGAGCTTATGCTTGAGTCTGCATCCCTTTGTCCCTTGGAGCATTTTTGTGTTCTTCCCAATCTTTCCTTTTGCTTGTGAGCTTGATATCTAGTGATGGAGGATTGAAGTGGTGGAGGCCCAAGTGGGGGATTCAGTTTCTCCGATTTGCAGACAGCACTGTCAGAGGTTGTATCTTGTAATCTGTCATTTATATTAATAGAAATATCTTTTCCTATCCAATAATGTGTGTTTCAATGAATATTTTATCCATTGGATTATGTCAAATGCTTATACATTATTGATTATATATGCTAGAATAGATCTAACACCATGATATATAGAATGCTTGTATTGTTTACTTGTTGTTGAGGAACTAATCTATCAATTCAAGCTGAAGTCGGAAAGCTCAACGGGGATCTACTTCAACCGTCCGGAATAAGGTACGAGGTCTGATCCTTTAGTGTTAGACATTTAATTTCTATTGCATATTGGAAAGGATTGATTTTTGGAGTCAAGCTATCTGTTGTGGTACCCCAAGCCATAGGAATTTCTCTCTGTAACACACATGTTGGTGTTGCAGGAGGCCACTATGCATGAAAAAATATGGTGCACAATATTTTGCAAGTAAGATTTTGGTGGCCCACCATGCATGCAGATTCCCGAGATTATTGTCGCAATTGTGATGTCTTTCAAAGGACTACAAATTCATCACGATGAGATGAAATTTCATTGGTACCTCAAATAACTCTGCAAGCATAATTTGATAAATAGGCCTTTGATTTTATGGGTCCTATCAATCCAATAGGAAATCGCACTAGTGCACACTATATTATTACTATGACTAATTACCTAAACAAATGGGCTGAAGTAGCGTTAGTAAATGATTGTACTTTTGTGACTGCTGCGAAGTTTTTATTTGAGAATTTCGTGAGACGATTTGGTTGAACAAATATTTTAATAAGTGACCAAGGTGCACACTTTCTCAACCAGTTGATTGAAAAACTCATAGAGGAATTCTAGATTTAGCATAGAAGGACAGCAGCTTATCACCCTCAAGAAAATGGAGTTGTCATCTCCTTTAACAAATTTCTAGAAAATGCATTGACAAAGGTTTTCAACGTTCAAATAGATGACTGTGATCATAAAATTTTAGCAGTATTATGGGGATATTGCATGACTTGTAAGAAATTGGACAAACTCCATTTCAGTTAGTGTATGGACAAGAAGTTGTAAATCCTATGGAGTATATTGTCTCATGCTTAAGAATTGTTACAATCATAAAGATGACAGATGTCGATTTTTTTGAAGAAATATTGTTCTAACTTGTGCAGCTAGAAGAAGAACGTTTTGTCACAGGATTTCATCAAAATGTTGAAAAAAAAGGCAAAAAGCATGGCATGATCGACACATTAAGAGCAAGCACTTTGAGTTTGGAGGACTTGTTCTTATGTATGATAGAAAATTTTTCAAGCATCTAGGAAACTTGAGAACACATTGGTTTGGACCATATATTGTTACAAATATCACTGATGGAGGAGCAATGAAATTGAAAAATTTAGATGGAACATTGGTCTAAGGATTGGTGAATGGAAGTTGGTTGAATTTGTATCATGATAGAAATGACTTAGTCACATAAAGAGATAGAGAGAGAGAGAGAGAGAGAGAGAAGAAATAAAAGAGAAAAAGGAAAAACAGGAAAAAAGTTGTTCACATACTGCTAGTTTGTCACAGTAAGAAGCGAAGTCTCATAGACTCAGTTCCTGGAACATACTATAAATTCAAGGCAAAGAAACGTAGTCTATTTCAATAAACAAAGCCTAAAGAAGGGAGGAAACAGGTCACAGGGATCGCGACGCTGCCGCAAGAAAATAAGATCTTTCGAAGGAAGAAAATAGGTCACAAGGAGTGTGACGATGTCACAAGAAATCTAAGAATTATAGATATGACAGTCGGGTAAAAGCATGGTAATGTGTCTCACTTTTTCTCCTTTTGCGGCGATGAAATTTTATAAAAATGAATAAACTAAAAATATATGTTCATCTATCTACAAAGCCATCAACAATTAGATAATGGTGTAAGGAAACAAAAGTTTTCAATTTGGATTAGCTTTTATATCGTATTTTTTTCAAATTAAAAAAAATATTTTTTTTCTTATTTATCTCATTTTTCTTTAATGTCATTTATTATTATTTCACACATTCATAAGTAGTCATAAAACCGCGACCCCCCATATCTATATTTATTTTTATTTTTTATTCCAATTTTTTTTAGCAAGGTTTGTAGAGACACTTTTAAGATTGTTGTACAACTTTTAAAATTTTATTTTATGATATATTTAAATTATTATTAAAATATTAATATAAATAATAATTTATAAGTATATGTAAAACCGCGACCCAAAAATCTATTATGTGAAAAGCTTAAACAAACTACTTTTTTTTATGAATCTAAAAATAATATTCAAGAGAATGTTAAAATGATTTAAAAAAAATTTTAAACATTATTTTTCATTTTTATAATTAAGATTTTCAATACATTTACAATAACCTATTTTATGTTATTATATAAAAAAAATTATATAAAATTATATAATAGAAAAAACCAAAAAAAAATTACATATTTAAAAT
>LPNX011056682.1:3786-14240 GCA_001517045.1 Pseudotsuga menziesii
ACAGGTTTTCTCCTTTATGGTTTCCCCGAGGAAAATATTTGTGTCCATTATCTCTTGTAATTCATTGATTGTTGTGCATATTATTCCTTCAAACAAGATCCTAAGATAATACTATCTAATTGATAAAAATATAACAATAGGAGCCTTCTTTCTGCTCCTAGACATGAGTTCAAGCACCAATAGAAGCCACTTCAAACTTTTTCTTCCACCTTTTTTTCCCATGAAAGATGGCACCATAAAATTATCAATATATAGTGGTGCAATATTTCACAGTTAGGCATACATATTATGTTGAGTTCTTGGGATTAATCCACATGGAAGACTTTAAATTTGTCCGACACTAGTGAATCAATTTCTTCTCAACCCCCATATGGGCCTTAAAAATTAAGAAGATGTAACTATTTACCTAATCCATGCATATGAAAAATCATGCATAGGCCTAAAAATACTACAAATGAATTGGAAAATACTACAAAATCATGCATAGGTCATGATGGGTGGTCAGTTGGAGTTTTGCTGAGATAAACTAGGCTAATTCGTAGTGATCAACATTCTTAACACATCACATCCTCTTAAGCATCAGTAAATAGTATCTAGGTCTAGTACTTTTTTGAATAATTATGGGAGCCTTATTATAAGTCATAGGTTAGTTATTTTCATAAAGGCCAGCAATAGGAGGCTTGGTTTTCAATTATGGCTGAAAAACTATGCACGTTTTCATTTGTCTCTCTGCCTTCACAACAACAGTCAACAACATTTTAGAAAATCTCTAATTTGAGTTTTGGGCATGGCAGAGACCTGAAATATGGTCCATTATGGAAGAAATGCATCAATACATTAAGTTTGTCTTCCAGCACAAGGGGTGGGCAGAGGTTACAAGATCAATATTTTCTGCCTGTTTTGGACAATATTTGACACACCGTCAATGATGGACCTATACTAGATTCTCCATTATATGTTCTCTGAGAAATCTTTAGTGTGCACAACAGCGATTATTGGTGAGAGATATTGTATTTTGATGACAAGAGCCAAATTTAAGTGTAGAAAAATTGTTATTGAGGTGACAGTGGGTAATACCCTTAGTTGATAGTTGGGATAGCTTGTTTTTAGGGGCTTAATCACACGTGCTAGCTGAAGATGTAACAAGGACTTTGTAAAACTGCTTTTGGTAGAGTTCATTAATAAATCATTGATGGAGTTGATTGTGTGCCAAACTGTAAGCACAACTACTTGTGTTTTTTTTTAGCTGACATAGATCAAGGCTTAAATGCAACCCCGTTCTTATTATGCTCGGTGCACCCATTATATTTCCTTCTCTTGCTTTGAAGGGAAGGTAGGCTCTACCCATACATACAAAATTGTACTTTATGTTGTAGGTTAGATATGTCTGACACTAGCAATGGAAGTCAGGAATTTCTCCACCTATATAGACCCAAGCTTCTTGTGCAACCTGCTTCAACCAAAATATTGGTAGCTTCTTCCTTATTCACCCCTTAGTATACTTAGTAAAACATGGAATTAAAAGAATGATTCACATAAAATTTGTTGGAAATTAATGGATAGTAGTCTAGACATATGCAAAAATGAATAGCATTGGATGGATGGAATTATAAGGGATTGATGTCCAAAGAAGGAATGTTTTCTCCTTGTGTTGCATAAGTAAGTATTGTGGTTTTCAAACAATTGATCCAACATAAAATTTCAATAGTGGTATATTTTGAAAATTCTACCCTTTCCTTTGAGTTATAGAAATTATCCTTATAATTCTATACATCCTTTTTAACCTTAGTAGTGCCATAGGCTAGCTAGGGTGTGGAATGGACATTGTAGTATAAACGAAACAATTATTCCATGACCTTTTTAGGTCTACATTTCCTTTGTGTATCCTCTATGTTTCCTCATTTTGGGAATATCCCTGCACCTTAGATATGCAAACTTAGGACTCCATTATTCATTTTTGCTAAAACATACAAACACTAATTTTCCTATTGTTTGTCTATTGTTATCTCTCATATACCTCTCAACATTTGGTTGTAACCCTAAAGGAATGGAATTTTTCCATTCCATTCAATTGAACCCTAAAAATCAAGAATTCCATTCAATTCAACCCTAAACGATGGATCTAGATGTCACTGATACTACCTCAAAACCATAATGGCCAGTGGGACAAGATTCGAACAGGAGTTTGTTGTGATGAGTTGGAAGTTTTTCTAAGTAATATGTAAGCCTACAGGTGTAGAGTAAGGAGAGAGGAGTGGCCAAGAAAATGAATAATAGGACCAATGTAGACTAGAGAACTAACCTAGAAGTTGTGTGATCATGTTAGTGTAGTGTTAGAAGCTCTCAGAATGTGAACTCATCTATAGAGGTTGGAGAAATTAATGCATTTCGTCGGATATCCAACATATATGCTATATCACTGACATCTTAAATTTTTTTATATGACTTTAGCCATGTCTACAGGGAGCACAATATGAGTGTAGACATTTTATCCAAGGAAGCATTGAATATGAAGGCTAGCCTCCTCTCCTTCTAGTAACTTTTAGAAGGAGGAATCATTGAGGAAGGCATGATACAGTTAATTTAGAAGCCTTTTGATTTGTGCGACATAGTCTTTTTTGGTTCTTTCTACTGTGGGATACATTAGCATGTTTCTTGTTTTATCTAGGGATATAGAGTTTGTTTTCAACCCCTGAGGGGTGTGTTTTCTCCACTCTCAATGCCTCCTTGGATAAGCTATTTGGGCTCCTTATGTTCTTCGTGTGGTATTGCTACTTCAGTCATCTTGGGATTGTGGGTTCAGTCCCTCCTCTTGAGATATTTTTTGATACTTATGATTTCCACTCGTTAATGGAATGGCTTATTTCCAGGACTATGTAAAAGTTACCTTTTATTCACTACTGAATATAAAGTTGGAACACCTCTTTTTCTTCTGAAAAAAAGATACAGAATATTTGCAAATGATTTTATCACATATATTGATATCTGTAAACTAGGTCTTTTATATTTTTGGGTGAGGAAACAAACTAAATTAAAATAGGTACACCTAAGAATATTGTAAAAAACATAGTTTGTATTTTGAGATTAATTGGCTGAAGCATTTGATATGGAATGACTTGATATCTATATCGTGTTAAAAAACTATGTGTTGAATTTTCATACTAGAGAATTATTGATATTATTCAGGATAACGATATCAACATTATGTCATGCTTATAAGTCTTTCCAAGTTTTTTGCTGGTATTTTTCTATTATTTGCCAAAAACATTTCTGGCCATGGTGTCCTTAGAGATCTTTGGGCCCACCATCTGCACAATGTGGGACAGACACCCAAAATATTTAAAGGATGAACTAACTAATCACTTGTTTGGTCTGTTCGAAAAACCTACATTCGATATATTGAAGTTCCTACAAAAGGCTGGAAAACATCTGAAGATTCTCTAAGACCAGTATAGAGTTCACCTATTAAAGAACCCTAGGTATGAGCATCCTCCAATGATTCCATATAGGGAGTGGAAAGCCCTGATGGAAGATGGAAAAGAGAAGGGTTTGAGAAAAGAAGGAAAGATACCACCAGGAACAGGGAGGTATGCAATACATTCCAAAATGTAATGGTAAGTGTTATTATTATTAGTCTTTATATCGAATTTGGAACATCGACTAACGTAATTCAACACTTGATTAGGTTGTCGAACACATCTAAGGAAACCACGGCAAGAATGGAAAAAATTGGTCAACAAAAGCTTGGGCCTCATAGTTATTCGAACTTGGCGGCCCGGTATGTAAGTATCTAAAACCCGAAACTGCTTCCAAATAATATAGAGAAAATTATTTTCATTTTATTTTGGCAAAAAATGTAAAATTAATCACATCATGCAAATATGCAGGATGACCGGTTCAAATAAATTCCCACCAAGGAAGACATGAAGCTTGGCTTCGAACATAGCTTTGACGTCGTTGTTGAATGCCGAAAAAGCTTGTCTGGGCATACTACAGGATCTTCTATTGATCCATCTGGTGTGCAGGTATATAAAAACTATATAGTTTAATGATAATTTATTAATTCTCATGCAATTTATTTGTTATAAAAAATTAACATAAATTATTTATTACTTTTTTAGCAGGAAAGTAATGACCTCATTCATGTCATGGATGTATCCAACCAGACGAAGGTCATGCTTCGATTCCTGGTAATGAATTTATTAATATGCTACTCTTTTCTATAGATAATTGTAGATGATGAACATTAATTCTAGTTCTACACAATTCAGCTGCGGAGCATGTAGATGCAGATAACACTTAACAGGATGAGCCTATACAAGATAATGATGAACAAGTTGAGGTGCCCATGCCAGGTAAAAAAACACCTTTGTAATTTTTTTTTAAACGAATTACTTGTATTTATAAAAATAAACCTAAATTAATGAAATTTTTTTACATTATTGTAGAAATTCATTGCCCCTCACTGCAAGTTCAACCTTGTGAGTAGTCTAGTAGGGAAACCAAGGATCAGATTCTAGAAGTTGCGCTTCTGACTAAGTATTTAAAGAGAACAAAAGTAAAAAGGAAGTGACTAAAGAAATTTTGAGAAATTCTTATTTATAATAAAAAAATTTACATGGTTTTTTCCTATGTTTCATGAATGAATAAATTAAATGAATGATTTAATGCATGGCTTACTAATTTATTTTATCGGTTATTGACTAAATGAATGGTGTAATGATTTTCTTTTTCAGCTGTTGAATGATTGAATTGTTTAATGAATGATTTAGTGAAAGATTTTTTCAACTATTGAGTGAAATAATTTGCAGTAAATTGTTATTTGCAAGTAGATGCATTGGGTTTGGGGAATTGAGAGTAATGTGAGGGGGGGAGGGGCCATAAGAGCTTCCACCTTCATGTGGTTGGTTCTATTTAGTAGATAATATTAAATTATTCTCGAAACAGAGAGGAGCTCAATGAATTGTAAGGAAGAATACATTAAAAACAGTTATTTCTATAATTTTAGTGTTTAATTTTTACTATTGCTATTTGACGCCTCCATTGGAACTTGTTATAGATAACGTTGAGAAACATTTTCATAGTTAAGAGGAAAGAAATGGCGTTTTGATGTGATCGATGGCCCTATATACATAGTGTTTTTGGTTCTCCATGTTTTGAGAGTGGTCATTTACACAGTGGAGAATTGTAAAATGGAGGAGCTGCGTTGGGTGAGTTTGTGAATCTTGACGTTTCGATCCCGATCCCATAGTAGGGATCGAAATGTCGAGATTCACAAACTCACCCAATGCAGCTCCTCCTTTTTACAAGTCTCCATGTTTTATAAGGTGATCTATTATTAATAATTAATTTACTTGAATAGTTGAATAGTATTGTAATTTACATTGTAATAGTATTGTATTTATTTAGATTGGTTTTGTTATTTTCATAAAAAATTATTTATTTGATGGGTCCTAAGATGAAATTATTTCAACACGACAAAATTTGAAGTATGTTGAATGATGTTTTGAAAGGTAAAGTAGAAGAAGACAAATCACGGTATAATTATGTTTTCTTTTATTTGATTGAACTGTGTATTGGGTATTTATGCATGTGCACACACACACATTTAGTTTATGATGGTGATTACCATACATTAAGGATAACTTTGTTATATCTGATCTATAAACTTACCTTAAATAGGTTGGATCAACACCATATTCTTCAAGAAAGAAACCCATAAGTCTTCTATAGATTTTATAGTGATGACCATAAGCTATGAAACCCTCGTATCTTGATACCTAATAGTCATTTTCCTCCTCCTTTAAGGGTTGTAACTATTAAAAATTACCACTATGTAGGGTTGTAACTGCTAAACATGTCAAAGGAAATTTCAAGCATTCTCCACTTTAGTAAGCAAAGACTGAACATTACCACTCTAAGGAAGGTAATATTGCATTTTTTAATTGGTTGGTTGTAGATTATTGCATTTCTTAATTGTTTGGTTGTAGATCTTCCATGGTGACCTTGTCTATTGTGTAAAGCATGATCTTGGCCATCAACCTAGATAAACCTTGGAAATAAACCATTGTAGTTGGATTTAAATCAAGGTCTTAGTCTTGGATCTTGGTGATACACCTACTCCTTGTCCCACTAATATCCTATTGCAAAAGTATATCCTTCACCATGGGATGAGGAATGTAGGCCACCGTCTTAGCATTCCAAAAGTGATCATGAAAGGCATAAGATTGTGTTTCCATTGAGGCTGCGCTTCAACCTTTCCCCTTGAAGTACGTTGCTCATGAAAGTAATTTGTCGCTCACTCTCTTGTTGATTTTTTGTAAGAAAACAACATAGATTTTGCTTGATATATCTGCAAAGGCTTTCCTTTCTTCTTCTCTCCACTTCTTCAAACTCGATCTTATCAAGATGATTTAACCAAAATATTTCCCAAAAGGAACCAGAAAATGTTTCATCGTATTCAAGATTGTTTGTAAACAAAAGTTTCAAAAACATAATTGGAAACAAAAGCATAGATGAGAAGAGTACCATTTCCAATTCATATAAAGAGGAATGGAATATTCAAGTCATCATCTTTCTTCAACATATTTGATATAGGCCTTCCATTTTTCACAAAAATAAGAAATAAAACACTTTACAGAATTGATGCAACCAAAGAAAGATTGAATGGCTTGTTTTTTTTTTAGCAAAAAGACTCTCCTAGATACCCTTCATTGTTCTAGTATCAATCCTTACTCCAAGATTGTGTTCCAAAATCTTTCCTTCAAAGACCCCCAAGATGATTTTTATGAATTCATTGATATGCCCAAGGATTTGCACTTGTTAACAATCTTGATAAGTTTCCAATATGATCATCCCTATTGTTCGAAAAAACAATGATATCATCTTGGTACACTTCTATGTACTCATTAGAGAAAGCAAAGTCCATAGTACATTGGAAAGTGGCTTTAGCAGTTGTCAATTCAAAATAAATGGACACATTTAAAAAAAAAAAAATTTAATTGGAAGGAAGGTAATCTTAATGACGGATAATAAAGGATTGAAATACCTATTAGATCAACCTAACTTGAATGCTAGGAAAGCTAGGTGGCTAGCTTTTCTAAGTGAATACGATTTTGAAATTCAACACATCAAAGGAAAGGGGAATAAATTTGTCGATGCATTAAGTAGAATGCAAAGCTCAATTTTACTGTAGCTATCAGCACTTATACAACAGATTTGGAAGAAAAACTTGAAGCTGGAATAGAACATGATGAAAACTACCGAAAATTACAAGAAAAAGTAAAAGAGAATCTAATAAAAAGTCTAAGTACAGGGTACAACTTGAATGAAAAAAGATTATTACTGTATAAAGACAGATTATATGTACCTAATGTACCTAAGATTAAGCTATTAATTTTGAACGAAATTAATAAAACTCCTTATTTAGGGCATCCAGGTTATCAGAAAACTATAACCATGCTAAGAAAAAATTATTTCTGGCTAAACATGAAAAATGAACTGGCAAAATATATTGCTAGATGCTTTGAATGTTAGCAAGTAAAAACTGAACATCAACATCTAGTTGGGATAATTCATCCATTGCCTATCCCTAGCTGGAAATGGGAGATAATTAGCCTTGATTTTGTTATTGGAACACCTAAAAATCATAACTTAAATGATTCAATAATGGTAGTGGTTGACAAACTGAGTAAAACAGCTCATTTTATACCTGTAAAAACTACTTATAAAGCCGCAAATATTGCTGATATTTTCTTAAAACAAATTTTTAGTTGCATGCAATAGTGAAGGTGATAATTTCAAACCAAGACCCTAAATTTACAGGTAATTTTTGGAGATATTTGTTTAAAGGATTAAATACTATGTTAAAATTTAGTACCTCTTTCCATCCTCAAACTAATGGATAGACTGAAAGAGTAAATCAGGTATTGGAGGATCTACTCAGAATGTATGTAAAGGAGAAGCCAGGTAAATGGAAAGATTATTTACAACTGGTAGAATTTGCTTACAATAATCATTATCAAACTTTAGCTAGGTATAGTCCTTTCAAAATTATGTATGGAAGGAAATGCAATACCCCCATCTCTTGGAGTAATCCAGTGGACAGGTTAGTATTAGGACCTGAATTATTGAAAGCAATGGAATTAATTGTAAAACAAGTTCAAGGTAATCTGAAAATTGTGTAGGATCGATAGAAAATTCAAGCAAAGCTTAAACGAAATCCAAAGGAGTTCTGGGTAGGAAAAAATGTTTTCATTAAGGTGAGACCCAAAAAGATTTCTCTAAGGCTCGGTAGTTGTGCCAAGCTAGCACCTCGTTATTGTGGTCCTTTTGAAATATTGTCTAGGATCGGATAGGTATCCTATCAGTTAGCTCTACCACAAAATTTAGGAGTTCACAATTTTTTTCACATTTCTGTATTAAAAAAATATGTACATGATGCTACTCATGTTATTAATTGGAATGATGTGCAGGTGGAACCCGAAGGAGTTTTTTTGGTGGAACCAGATTGTATCCTCGAGCGGAGGGAGATCTCACTTCGGAACCGCACCATTGGTCAGGTGAAGGTGCAATGGAAGCACCTTAGTCCAGAGGAATCCACCTGGGAATTGGAAAGTCATATGTGAAATGCATATCCAATTCTATTTCAGGGGAACTTTGAGGATGAGGAATAAATAACATCGAGGATGATGTTATAATTTAAGGGGGTGTGTATGTCACATGCCCCAATTTGCAAAAATAATTTAATATTATTTGAGGAACATTGTGTTATATTTTATGCTAAGTTTGTAATTGGTGACCCAGTGGGGTCAAGAATAATTAATGTAATTCAGAATATTTTATTTATAAATAAATAAATGATGAGACATCTTAGCGAAGTTGTTAAAAGAGTGTTTACTGGTCAATTGGTCGAGGAGACTAGGTGGAGAGTACACTGACAAGTGGCAGTATCCTCAAACTACTTCCAACTGTTGCAGGTGGCAACTTCCCTATATCTGTGGTCATGATTCCCCAAGAAAGTGGAATTGGAGTAGGTGGATCATTAAATGAAAAATGACCCAGAAGACCTAGGCATCTCTATAAAATTTCCCATTTAAGAAAGATGAGGCTGCTCATTCTAGAGGTGATCATTCAGGGTGAATGAATTTACTCAAGAGAAATTCAATGGAGGGGATTACTAAAGTGAGTTTGAGGGGTTAACTCCTGAGACTGAACTTATTGCAGATTTTAGGCTGAAGTTCTTACTGCTGAGAGTAGATTTTAATTACTAAGGTTATTGGACCAGTCAGGTGACAAAATTTATTAAGGTTATATTCTCCACCCAGTTCTCTGCCAAGAGGACTAGGAACAAGCTCAGGGGTTTTGAGGAATAGCTGTCTGAGCATTCTCTATGAGATTGGTTGGGAGGAACAGCCTCCTTAAGCTGTTGTCTTCTTTTCATCGACATGTTCTATTTGTCTTTATGTTATTTTTATTTACCATCCTTAGTAAAATGTTTATTAGTTTTTAAATGCAGGCATGTTAGTATTTAATTAGGATTTATGAAGAAAGGAGTAATTGTGTAATGTTAGACTTGGTAATTTGTAGATTATGTTAGAAATAGTATTAAATATGTAAAATGAGAAATAGATAGAATTATAATTCCATACTGTATTTTTCCACACCTGGCTCAGGAAGTACTCTAGTACAGTTGGGTGTTTAGGTGAATATGATGATTCTTTTCACTTGAATGAAATTTGTGACTACATTTGACTATAGTTTGCTTATGATTTCTACTGTAAAGAAGTAGTAAATAATATATGCATTAAATGTCTTTACTTCAGATAAAAACTAAAAGATAGGTTTGTAAACACATTAGTAATCATATTATTTATAGAACTAATCTAGTATTAGTATTCTTTATAAAACATAGAACTTGCAGTTTAATAAATATACATAAGTATAGTAAAAAGGCTATCATCTAAGAACCAAGTAAAGATAAATTTCAAAACATTTTTATAACATTTAATTTTCAGAAACTATGTGTCTCTGATTTGATAAAGAAGTCTCTATAGTAACTTAAATACACTACTTAGATTTTGAAAGATAAAAATATCCCATTCACAATTATGTAGAAATAAACCCTAATCCTTCTTAGCTGAGAATTAAAACAAGCTGTAAAAAAAATTAAGGAAAATATTAAATAAACAGAGCTAAGAATTACTAAGTATAAATATAGCTATTATCAAACTATAGGGTTTACTTATTAATTAACCCTTTTGAAGCAAAAATAGAGTAAAATATTACTCTTAAAACACAGTAAAGGGTCCCATAAACTTTGCACTGGAATCCTTATAATACAATTTCAAAAAACATAATCAAATAATAAGGAAAGGCTTACAGCCTTTAGAATTAAAGGGTCGAGGCTCAGGAATGTTAAAAAAACCAAACTAAGAATATATATATATATATAT